>PVHY01002331.1:29598-129802 GCA_004024945.1 Uropsilus gracilis | reverse complement strand
CTTCATAGGCTGAAGCTTACAAGCACGAGCCACCGTGCCCGGCCTTAAAAATCAATAGCCTTTAAAGGAAGTTGACTTTATTTATTGATTGATTGAGACTAGGTCTCACTTAGTTGGCTGGGGAACCGTAGGCTCATGCTGCCCAGGGTACCACAGACTCAAGTGATCCCCAGGCTCAATTTTCCAAGTAGCTGGGATTACAGGCATGTGCCACCCAGCTATTTTTTGGGAACGAGGTCTTGCTATGTTGCCCCAAGTGTGTCTCAAATAAAATTATCTACTCCAACTCTCCATCCCATCTATTATCTCATTATCCCACTTGTTGCATGAATGTAACTTTATAATATTTCTACCATGAGACATGTGAACACACTCAGGATAGAGCAGGATAGAGTCCTTGCCATTAAACAAAGTTACACCAAACTGGTTTTCTTTTCTTTTCTTTGAAGTCATTGTTTAAAAGAATGCTTTAAAATCAGGTGAGATCTGTGAAGGTTCCTTCGTCAGTTTATTCATTATAACCATCTTCCCCTTTAAACCCTTGAATATATTTGGAGTATCTTTTCAAAAGTCCTTGTGTGATAATTCCAACATTTGAATCATTTCATGTTCTCCGTTGCTTGCTACTACCCCTTTTGTTTGTGCTCTAAATCAAATACTATTTCCCTGATCAAATTTTCCTTCTTTACATTTTTCAAACTTAAAAAAAAAAAAAAAAAGAAGTTTAAGAATATGCTAGAGATTGTGAAAGATGTGGGAAATCTAAATTATGTCAACTAAGGCTGGGTATGGTGGTGCTTGCCTTTAATCGCAGCCTAAGGGAGGCCAAGGCTAGGAATCACTTTGCCCTTTTCTTGCTGAGCCCCTAAAGAGGGGGTGCTTCTCTTGGAGAGCAGGAACTGCAGGCTGGGAAGAATCAGGTAACCATGGAGCAACGCAGTTTGATTTCCCTCAAACTCTACTGCTAAGTATGCCAGTCACAGGCACCTGGATATCTTCTCTGCTTCTAGATTATTCCAGCCATATTATTGAGAAGCTCATGAACCTGTGTGACCAGATCTCCATATAGCCATAAAAGCTTCAAGCAAACCTTGGCGTATTATTTACTCACATGTCTCTCATTCAGTGTGAGTTCTTTAAGGGTAAGGACTGTGTTCACAGTAATTAAGCTCTACATTGCTAGCATTGACACAACGCCTAATTCATAGGCAATATTTGAGAAAAAATATCCGCTAAATGAATGGGTGAATCGACCACCTATTGTATCTTACCTAGTCTGAACTTGAACTTGTAACAAAGCATACCATGGACTCCAAAATTCACTAGCACTCTCCTTACCAGATCCCTCAAATTGTAAGATGCTTCATACAGAATCTTACTTTAACATTTCAGTCCTGAGTTTATGACACTTTCAAGGATTCACAGACAGTCATATTAATGCACAGCAAATTCCAAGGAAACTCTTGATTAGAGTTTTCACTCAAATTAAGAAATGATTCATTTTACTTAAAATTTTTTAATATTATGATTATTTTTTATATCTCAAGGGTGTGATTAATAGTCATCCATGTAGTAAAGAAACAGGAGCAAGAAGACACCCTTTTCTTCCCCAAACTACTTCAGCTCAGAACATTATCAAGAGGGCCTGGGATTTCCTCTCTTCTCTCTGATTGCCAGTGATGTTAAAAATCTTAAAACCAGAACATTACTCTCCTTTTATCATTCATGTGGAGGCCACAATGGTGAGACTACTGTAGGAGAGAGAGACACACACACCTTCCTTCCCTGCTCCCATCACTTGCTAGTCTATGCTCTTCACTGTCTCTTACAAGCTCCCCAGTTTTCCCTTAGCATTTTTCCTTCTTCCAAATCCAACTCAAGAGTTTCTAGCGGCTGGGCATACCCATTAGCTGCAGGCAAATCTTGCTTGCAAGCAGGAAGCTGGAGGAATTCTCCCCTAGTGGTGTTTTCACTCTTTATGCAGCTTAATCCAGAGGATTAACAAATGGATCAGCTGGAGACCTCCTCTTACCGTGACAGAAGGGGCAAGTTCAAGCAGGAACAGTCCCTGAAATGTCTGGTTCTGCTGGAGCTGAGAACATAACACCTACCAGGCTCCGGGCAGGGTGTGTCTGCGGGAGGCCTGGGTCACAGAGGAAAGAGCTTTGCTGACACAGAGCTGCTGGCTGCCGATTTCACTTGTGTCCTCCTCCTGTTCTCCCTGCTGCCACTGTCTTGGAGTTCTCCTGCCAAACTTCTCACCCCGTGTGGACTGTGAATTTCTCTTACCCTCTGTCACTTATGAGCTGATTGGTTTCTCCTTTTACTCTCGACCCCCATAGAGGCTGCCCAGAATCCATTCACTAGCTGATGTGTCTTTTAATGATATGAATCAGTATTCATTAACATTGAGATAGTAACCTGTAACAGAGTGAGGAAATAATGGCTCAGTTAAAGTAACATTAAGAAAAAAAATGTATTCATTCTTTAGATTTCATGCAATATCAGCAAATGGTTATTGCAATGCCTTCCCCTCTGCTGACGCCCTCTCTGTTCACTTGGACACCTCTCTCCTTGTTTGTTGATCTATGTTGAGTCCTTTGGTTTTTTCATTTTCTGTGGCAGTGTCCTTTTCTTGGGTGAGGGACTGTGATCCTGGGATATAGCTAGCCGTGCTGGTGGGTGTTCAGTCTTAACTGCATCGGGCAGCCAGTCCGTGCTCATTTGGAGTCTATCAGTGTCTTCTCATTGTTGACTGTCTTCTCCAGTCCGTTTCCTGTGTCATTCATTAGAGAAGATAATCGTTGTGACCAGGCATCTGCTGAAAGCCTTTGCAGATTGTTTTCTCTCCTTCAGATTGTCGCTTTGCTGTGGGACTGAAACCCCAACTCTGTGACCTTCCTCTCCCGTGGAGTGGGGAGGGGCACCTTGTTCTCTTGGGTGGTGTAGCAGCCCTTAGATTTTTGCCTCATCCACTTGCTGTGAGGCCAGAGGTGTGACTCTGTGACAGGTGATGTCTACGAAAAGTGACATTTTGTTTTTCTGATAAAGCCTACTCTCTTAGAGTTGAAGTTCCAGGGAGTCTTGAGAGGTTGCTGAGACGTGTGGGATCTTTTCCCCGCAAGCATTAGGGTCATGGTTGTGCTTGGTAAACAGTAAAGGGTATGCCTGTTAAATAGTTATAAATTAAAAAAATCCAGGGTTTCCCATGTACATGAAATGTGAGGGCAAAGCCAGAGAACTTTAGGTTGTTGCCATCACTGGGAGGCAAGAAGGTCATGACCTGACCTTTTAGGGTCATGACCTGAATACAGGTGTCTATCTGATGTGTCTTTACGTGTTCTGTGGTGACTCTCCCCTGAAGCATAACTTAAGACAGGGACTCTTGGACAAGTGATTTTTGTGGGGAAGGGCCTCTAAGAAAAAGGTGTGA
Source organism: Uropsilus gracilis (assembly GCA_004024945.1). Classification (NCBI taxonomy): domain Eukaryota; kingdom Metazoa; phylum Chordata; class Mammalia; order Eulipotyphla; family Talpidae; genus Uropsilus; species Uropsilus gracilis. The sequence continues at coordinate 126,369 of PVHY01002331.1, read as the reverse complement.
GAGAACCAGGAAAGGCTGAAGGAAGAAAGCAGAGCAAGCTTGGGGAAAACAGCTAGCTCTAGAGGATGAATTACCCCACAGGTTCTCTCCAGAGACAAGAAGCTGTTAGTACAGAAACAGGGATAGTAGTGACAGCTCCTTCCCCCTTCCCACCTCTCCACTGTGCAGCTGCTCCTCTTCACTAACTCTTCCAGTCTTCACAGTCTTCCCTTTGCCTTTTCCTTTCGTTTGTGTGCACGCGTGCGTGCGCCAGCCAGGCATTGGTTTCTGGTGTGGGAAGAGAATGACCTCCCAGGTGAGCCATCTCATGCATCCACACTTCCCCATACAAGAAGCAGCTGGGGGATGGATATGCTTCCTAGTAAAGTAGATCTGTATGGGCTACTTCAGCACCCACCTGTTGGATTCAAGACAGGTGGATCAGTGGCTTAGATTAATCTCAACCCAAAACACTTAAGTTTTTTGAGAAATGTGGGGGAAGACTGGCAGCGTTGTTCAAGGCTAAGTATATCAGTTCTTCACTATGTTTGTGTACTATGACTTCCCACAAACTCCATCTTGTTACACTTTGTACAGGTAACACAATTCCAGTCCTGCATCCTATAACTTGGAAGATAGTTCTTTCCAAACTATTTCCAAAGAATCCTATTTCTGTTGGGCGTGGTGGCTCACACCTGTAATCCCAGCGTTGGGAAGCTGAGGCTAGGGATCACTTGAGTCCATGGGTTCGAGACTACTCCGGGGAACATAGTGAGACATAGTCTCTAAAAAATAGCTGGGGGTGGTGGCATGCTCCTGTAATCGCAGCTACCTGGGAGGCTGAGGCTGGGAATCACTTGAGTGCGGGTTTGGGACTACCTGGGCAACATAGAGAGACCTAGTCTCTAAAAAGAAAATGCTACCTCCTCCTGGCTATTACTTGCTATCCCTCCATCAGAGCCACTGACCTAGCTTACCCCATGCATATATATTCCAATAATAATTATATCTTTTTGTTGCTTCAAAAATAAGACGTCTTTCTACCTACCCTTCATTTCTCCAGTACTAAAGATAGCAAGTTGATGATGACTCAAAGGAATTATAAAAGAAAAAAGGGAAACTTAACCCGGTTATACATCTCCTAATTCCATTAGCCATGTCTTTCACATGGCTTTCAGAGAGAAGACCCCTCTCCCATTAGTTATCATCTTCCTTGTCCTTGGCTGTAAGCACCAAACAACAATCTTCTCTTTCAAGCCTGCTTTGAAGGCTGGTCTCAAGCTTACTCCAGAGAAGACAACAAACTTTAGTAATTCTTTCAGGTTTATTAGTCATAATTTGAAATCAAAGTTTACTTTGAATTTATTTAAATTCATCATACCAAATCATACCAAAATCTTATCAACTACTTACTCTGTTAATAATGGCATTAAACTGGAAATGCATCACATACACATATAAACAACAGAAGGAACCAATGGATACTATTGGTATCCATATACCAATGACATACTATTGAATGACATACTATTGAATGACTATTGGAATAATGAGGAATCAAAGTCTAAATTAAAAAGTATCTGGATATGAACAAAAATCAAGATACTACATGGTTGAACCTGTGGCACACAGCAAAAGCAGTTCTAAGGGAAATTTATAGAAATCCAGGCTCACATCAAGAAGCAAGAGAGAACTCAAACAATTTAATCTTATACCTTAAGGAACTAGAAAATGAAAACCAAATAAAACCCGATTCCAGTAGAACCAAGGAAATAATGACAAAAAAATAGCAGAATAAACTAGCTGTAAATAAAAAAGCACCCCCATAAAGTTAAATGGAATTGAAACCTGGTTCTTAAAAAAAAAAGTAACCCCCTAGCAAGACTTACACATAAAAAAGGGAGAAAACCCAAATAAGTAGATTCAAAAACAAAAAAGGAAAAATTACAACATCTTAGAAATAGAGGATTTTGAGAGATTACAATAATATTTATATGCTAGTATGGTGAATAACCTAGAAGACAAGGACAAACTCTTAAACATATACAAACACCTGAGACTGAATCAGGAACAGGAAACTTGTGTAAACCAAATACAAGTAGGGAAATTGAAATAATAGTTGAAAGTCTTTCCAAAAACAGAAGTCTGGGATCACAAACCCTCTCAGACATAGTAATACCTGTCCTCAAACTCTTGCAAAAAATTGAGAAAGAAGCAATTCTTTCAGACACATTTTATGAGGTGAACATTACCCTAATTTCCATTTTAGTTTTAATTTATTTTATCTTGTAGTAATGCATATATATTCGCAGTCTACCATAAAGCCAAAAGTGTATGATTACATATTTAGGAGACTAATAGCTCGTCTTTTATGAAAGTTCCCTTGATCATCCACTTCCATGAAGGTTAGAATTTTAGCAGAAATATGGCCTCCCAGCTAATCCCTTCATTCACAGCCTGCCTTGAGGCCTTGAGCCACTGGGTGCAGGCAGAAATGCTAAGAGCTAATTCTCCATGTTTGCAGGCAGATGCATGGCGAATCTTCTCTGCCCATATCCCATCTTGCCAGTTGTAAATCAGATCTTGTGTAGACAAATTAAATTGCCACAAGAGCCGGGCCTGGTGGCATGCACCTGGCAAGCACTGGGAAGCAAGAGGCCTGGGATTGCTTGAATTCCTGGGTTCAAGACTACCCCAGGCAACATAGCAAGACCTGGTTTCAAAAAAACAGCTGGGTGCTGTGGCAGGTGCCTGTAATCCCAGCTACCAGGGAGGCTGAGGCTCAGGATCGCTTGAGTCCATGGGATCAGGACTACCCCGGACCTAGTCTCAATAAAGTAAAATAAAATAAAATAATTGCCACAAGGATTGTGCTTAACACCAGATCTTAAACATACACCCCGACTTCTCATCAGCTATACACCCCAACACATGATCCCCAGCTGGAGGTCCACTCCTGGAAGCACCTGAGTGAATGAGTGGTCACCTTGTGTCCTTCTGAAAGAGAGGATGATGGCTTCACTGTCCATGTCCATGATATTGACACCTGGAGATGGCAGAACTTCTAGAGACGCTGTATCTGAATAGTCAGCACTGATGGTGCCAATCAACTGTGAAAACAAGGAAAACTTCTTCCTTGTCTCACCCCCTGGGTCTAGTTCAGCACCCAAGCTAACCTGAACTGCAAGCTAACTAATTCAGTCCAGCTGGGCTGGGTTTTGTTCAGCGTTGGATCCAAAGAGTGGAAGTCATGATGGCTGAGACAAAAAGGGAGTGGCTGGGGAAAATGGAAAACATTTCAAAACAACAAATGGAGATGTTGGAAGCGTAATTGTTTTGAATGTCAAAGTTGTCCTTCAATCAAATAGGATGTGGAAAAATATGTGTAAGGGAACTACACAATGGAACCAATAACTTCAAAATCATTTCCCACTGACCCATCTCAGTTACATTCCATGTTTTACAGCGCCAAGAAAAGACAAACCCTTCTGCAAGTTTATTAAGAACATCAGCAGTTTGTTTGATTTTATTGAATTTGAGGCTGGGGCAATAGGGATAACATAAACCCATTTTGTCTGATTTTGCAACTTTGCAGATGATATTAAGTTTACTCAAAAATTTGAGAAAGAATCCTGTTTGAATCTTTCACATTTAGGTCTCTGGGATGCCACTTGAAACACTGTGGCAAGATTTTTAGGTTAGCCTCGGCCAAGATGCATAACCCCCAAATGAGTAAAATGCAGGAACCAAGATTTCTCTTTAAGGAAGGGTTTTATAGGGCTTTCTAAAGAGAGAATACAATGAAGATTCAGCTAGGTTTCTTTCCCTGTCCCTGCCTCCTGTTTTTAAATTTTTTTCCCTGTTCCTGCCCCCTTTATTTAAGAAGGTATTATGTATTTACAGACATGATCACGTTTCCTCCAATGTCCTTCATAGGTTGGTCATCTTGTCCAAGGAGTTTTACTCTATCACACTGCCAAGAGAGTGACTTAGAGCTGAGGAGGACTCGTTTAGCTGGTTTCATTTGTCCTGGAAACTTCTCCGCTTGCCACCCCCACGCCCATGCCTGCGTCTGCCTTTGGAGTGCGGCTTTTCTCCATCGTTCCTTTTTTGCTTCTTTATTATTCCCTTCTCAGTCTTAACCCTCTGTCTATCCTCCCAGTCCTCATGCCACCCTTGAAGCCCAGGCTTTGGACCCCAGGTTTCATGATGGCTTCCACTGTTTATTAGAGCTTTCTTCCCACAGGTGGTTACTTTCTTTTTTAAAAATAATTTTATTTTTAAAAATAATTTTATTAAAAAAAATAATTTTATTAAAAAAATTGATCGTACATGCACACACATATATTACATCATTGTCTACCCTGAGGTTCTCCCACCACCTTAACACCTATGAACCATCTTAATCTCTTGTACTCATCCCTCCCCTGATTTTCCCTCCTCCCCCTCTCGCTCTATGCTTCAGTTCTATTGACAGTTTTAGATTATTCTTGTCCATTTGTTTGTTTTCCCTATATCCCTCATGTAAGCGAGACCCTCCTGTATTTCTCTTTTTCTTTCTGGCTTATTTCCGTTAATATGATTCCTTCTAGCTCCATCCATGTTGCTGTGAATGGTAAGTTTGTCTTTTGTGATTGATGAATAATATTCCATTGTGTACATAGACCACAGCTTTCTGACCCATTTGTCTGTTTAGGGGCCCAAATGTGGCTTCTAAAGGACATAGTGTCTCTTGGGCTTAGTCTGCCCCATGAGATTTGGCCCCTGGGTCCATGAAAGTTTCTATTGATTAGGGTTGTTTCCAAGTGCATCGTTTTCGCTTCCCAACTAGATTTTTAAAGGCAGAAGTGACATCTTACTCAGTTTTTCTATTTCCAATCGAGCTGAACATCCCCTGCCTACCAGATCAATAGAGAGGAGGTGGGATTTATTCAATGGTTGCTAAAATTTCTAAGTATCTTTAATTCATTCTTCAATACAATTTTTACATTTTTTACACAATTGTTGTGCGTGTGCACATATAAAGTGTGTTCATTTAGGGCACATACCAATTAAATGCCTACTTTGAACCCTGCACAGTAATAGCTGCTGGTGACAAGAAATTAGATGTGACATGATGATGGTTGATGGGTGATATGATGGTGGTAGAACCCCAGGGAATACAATGATGTAAAAAATATATATGTAAATAATAATAAAATTATATGTGACAAGATCATGGTTTTATTTGACCTAAGTGACTGGGGGAGGAGCTGACTTAGCAGAGTTGCTGGGATGAAGATGTGCTGGCCTCGCTATTTTGTACGTCCTGCTGTAAATGGAGATATAATTCTAGAACAATGGGGATTAGGAGGAATGTGGGTCTTGGGGAGACATCTGCCTGGAGTTGACAGATGGACTCATGAATTTGGAGTTTTTAGTGGGACAGGATAAGAAGAAAGGGTGATCAGACAAGAATAATCAATGATAAGAAAAACACATGAAAGAAAGGTTTAGAAGGTTACCTGCAAACATGTAATCTGCAAACAACATCTATAGTAAACATTTAGAGAAACATGGGCAGTTTGGGGGCTACTGCAAGGAACTGTCTGTCTCTTGTATGTCTAAGCTCATTAACAAACTGGCCAAAGGGGAAGGGAATCAGACTCTGGTCTGACTCTAGCCAAGGAAGCAGACAAATAAGAGTCCGAGGATTTGGATGACCTTGTACCTGAGGATCAGGATGAGGGATCCACACTTTTGTTTCCCTTTGAAGTTGTGCCAGGTGGGTGGTCTGGTTCAGAAACTGCTAATACTGATGTTATTATCTTGGCAGCTAACCCCTACTGGATCTTTGTCTAAGAGGAGTGATGGACTATCATTTTTAGAGCAACTCAGCTTTTCAGTAATCTCTGGGTAAGACAGATTGCATTAAGGGAGACCACTTTGGTCTAGAGAAGTCTTCTGACCCTCTGATCAGGTGGAAATACAGTTTGGCCGCTTGATCAGCACAGTCTTTGGTAAAAAGAATCATTATAAATCTTATCTCTCCCACTGCTAAGAACAAGGGAATCAGAAGGCTGAGAGCATGTCTGTGTGCATCGGACTGGGCCATATCTCCTTTGCTGACTAAGTTGATATCCAAAATGGAATTATTAGAAGGTTTTTTTTTTTTTTTTTTTTGAGACTAGGTCTTGCTATGTTGCTCGGGGCACCGCAGACTCAAGTGATCCCCAGCCTCAGCCTCCCAGGTAGCTGGGATTACAGGTGCCTGCCAGGGCGCCTGGCTACTTTTTCAAGACCAGGTCTCTCTATGTTGCCCGGGGTAGTCTTGAACCTGCAAACTCAAGTGATCCCAAGCCTCTTGCCTCCCAGTGCTCGGACAACAGGCGCATGCCACCACACCCGGCTTAGAAGGGGCTTTTTAAAGAGGTCTGTGTTATGACCAGATGTATGAGAGACTCCTCTATAATAAATGAAAGTGGTGGTGGGAAACTATGGGTAAATGTCGTGAATCACTTCAAAGTACCCATTAGCTCAAAATTTGAAGAAAAAGCAATTTTAAGTTAACAAAACATTGTGGAGTACAATACAAATTTTGTATTGGTCTAAAAGAATGCACACAAGAGTAAGTAAAACTTGACATTTCCTGGTTGCTCTGGGCTATTTTCTTCTTTCACAAGACCAAGCCCTCTCCCTTCCAGTTAGGAAGGCACAGAGGCAAGACACAGCTTTGTTTAATCTATCTACTGGCTATTTGACCACTTTCAAGCACCTGAGGCAATCTCCTAGAGCTAGACCAGCTTTTGAGTTTAGTGCTTAGTAAATGCAAGGGCCCACCTCTGAGAAATTCCAGGCAAAGTACTGACCATTTCTTTGTCTTCACTAGAATATTCTCTTGGGGAGGGGTTGAGGTGACTTAACATGGAAGGATCTGTTTCCACTAGTTACATGATGTGCTCCCGAGGGAGGAAGTGGGTATGGTTTCAGAAGACCTACAATTCCCTTCAGGTCATGATTAGATTATCATCTTAAAAATGCATAATATCTAATAATTTGGATTCGAAGAGTTAGTTTTGCTCTTGTAAACTCCTAACTGAAAGCAATTATTTCCCAACTTTTAGAGACAAATGAACCATAGAAGAGCAGCTGTAGAACTTGTTGTAAGAAAATATGATAATTACCAAGCCTGGCATGTGCTATGACAACAGGCCTTTGCTAATCAACAGCTTCCCTTCGAAAACACTGAAAACATGTTGGGCAGCCAGTTCAGTTCTATGTGCCAGAGGGAGGGAGTGGTAGTGCAAAAAATCCAACATCACAGATAATCCCCAAATCATTGTTGTTTGGCCTCAGGAGGTATCGTATTTTTAATTTTAAAAATTTTTGGCAGAAGATTCACATCCTTTAATTAGATCGTATGCATGTTATTGTCAATATGAGCTTGACTTTCTTAGTAGACACTCATGACTGGCAGGGAAGGCCACCCTGGGCAGCAGAAGAAATTCATTTGGGGATTAAAAATTAGCAGGAGACAATTCTGACATGGCTAATCCTCATACGGATAATTGAGTGTTGATTGGCATTGAGGGAAATGCATTTATGGCAGAGGATAGGGATGCTGCTATTAGTTAGGTTGGTTGAAGGCAAATTTTCACTTTTCACAGCAAAGCATTGCTCAATGAATGCAAACTAAACTAAATTAAACAGCAGAATCCCCAAGACCAAGATTTCAAATCCTGCTTCTCCACCAAGGATATTAAAAGACTTGAGGTTTATGAAGAGGCTTGGTTGGTGATATGTTAGTTTTGAAAGTATGGTCAGTATTGAATCAACCATGACTGCTTTCTGAAGTCTCTCCCTTATATATAAAGTCCTTCTAGCTTCTTAAAAGAATATCTAGTTATGGTTTTACAGAGAGTTTGTGTTGGTGAACTTGAAGTGACATTGGGGCAAATTAGTGAGGAGAAAATGAATAATGAAGGGATGATGAGTTCCTTCTTCTAATCCATGAAATGGTAATATTGATATGTATCTTGCAGCAGAGTTATACGATTAGAGAAAAAGCATGCAAAAACACTTGGTACTGTTACATCATGAGTAACCAGTTCATAATAGACATGTCTTAACGTTACTAATAATTAGAATTAAGAATATCTTATTTTTTCCAGGCGTGGTGGCGTGCGCCTGTAATCCCAGCTACTTGGAAGGCAGAGACTAGGAATTGCTTGAGTCCGCAGGCTCAAAACTACCTGGAACAACATAGCAAGACTTAGTCTCAAAAAAATAGCCCCATGTGGTCGCACATGCCTATGATCCCAGCTACCTGGGAGAGTAAGGCTAGGGATCACTTGAGTCTGCAGGTTCAGGGCTACCCCGGGCAACATATCAAGACCTAATCTCTTAAAAATAAAAATAAAATAATACATTACCCCAAATACTGAATGCACAAGCATTACCCTGTAGAACTGACTTTTCACTAAGTAGATCTTTTGGCAAAGTTAAGATTTAGGGTTGTTTTGATCGTGGAGGAAGTTTCAACGTATAGTCACGTTATGGAAGACTGCAGAAGTTTCTCTGCAAATTTCTCAAGAAAACAATAAATGTTTCCCTGTTCAGAGTAAATTAAGGAGAGTTGTGACGTCTGAACATTTCTTTGTTACTCATTGTCTGTTTTTCTTTTTTTCTCCCAGGTCACTGCTAGGAAGGTAACCATTGGGAGTCAGGTCTGCTTGCTTTTGGGAAATGCACTGATCATGCACGTTCAAATTGATGATTCAAAATTATTCATTTGAAATTATAAAAGATAGTTCCTACTAATGACATATTCTCACAATTATGTGTTGAATGCAGGAAAATGAAGGACATGCCTCAATAGGTTTTGCAAGTATAGAATCTGCACACTGAAATCTTAGAAATCATTTGTTTCAAATAAAACAGAGATAAATATTTGTTCTGGTTGTTGCAACAAAACGCCACTGACTTGCTGGCTTATAAACAAAAGACATTTATTCTGTAGTTCTGGACACTTCAATCCAAGATCATGGTGCCAGCATAGTAAAATGAGGGTCCCCGCCTGGGTAGCAGACTCCTTGTATCCTTACATGGTGGGAAGGTGCTAGCTAGTGCTGAGGTTTTTTTTTTTTTTTAAAAGCATTAATCCTACTCATGAGAGCACCCTTGTGACTTAATTGCCTCCCAAAGGCTTTGCCTAAAATGTCTAATACCATCACCTTGAGCATTAGGTTTTCAATATATGAATTGATGGATTGGGGAGACACAGATATTCAGACCTCAGTAACAATTTTAATATTTTAAGTAGAATTCAAGTTCTATTATGGCCCCTTCAAGAAACATTACATAGCTTTTAAAGAGGATGTGCACTACATGTATTAAGGCAAAGTTCTCATCATATGTTTTAAAAGAAGTCAGAGAAATGCACCATATCATTCTACTTTCATTTTAAAGCATAATATAAAATGCTTGAATAAACCTGTAAATACTTGGAATGATAAACACCTGAATAGTCTTTATATCTGAGGCATAAGTTGAGGAGGTGAATAAAGTAAGAAATGAAGAAAACTATCATTTTACTTCTTGAAATATCATGGTTTCCTTTTTAAGTACATATTACTTTCATCATTTTAAAAAACAAAATCTCCAGTTTTCAAATATTTTCTTTAAAGATAATTTTTATTTAAACTTTACTGCAGAAACACTATCATTTGGGGGGGGGATGTTTTTAAAGTGAGTTAACATAGGAGGAGAGAGTGACTTATTGGGAAGAAATTTGTAAATTTTTCAGTTTACTGAAGTTAGATAAGAATGAAGTTTTTTTTCTATTTACTGTATGTGTACTTTTTTACTTATCTATTGTGGTTTTTACACCCTTGTTTTTTAGACTCTACATATGTGTGATACCATAAAGTGTTTGTTCATCAATAAATAAAATAGACAGATGATAGATAGATGATAGATAGATAGATAGATAGATAGATAGATACATAGATAGATAGATAGATAGAGACACAGAGACATAGAGAGACAGATATAAATATATAGAGACCTGCCAATGTGACAATACGGGGGAATGACATTATGAAGAACATTATGCTAAGTGAAATAAGCCAGAGAAAGACAAATACCACTCTGCATAACTTTTACATGGAATCAACTTTCATCTTGTACAGATGAGAAGATAAAATCAGAAACCCTGACCACAGAACTGTGAATGGAAGATAGTTTAAGCAATGGGTATGTCCACCCTCCTCATAGCACAGATAAAGAAACTGAAGCACAGAAAAATGAGGTAAATTGTATTTTCCAGGAAAGCCTGGGAAGAAAAGCAGTTGGATATCCTGATGTTGAATCAAATGTAGGTACTCAGCACACACTGTAAAATCTATTAAAACTGACTCACTCATTTTGAATGAGGTAAGTGTTGACATTAGACAATTTGGTGGGCAGCATTTATTTTCCTATTTATTAAAATGTCAGAAAAAGTACCGATGGCACCTCCTAAAAAGCTTGCAGGTGGTGGTCTTCAAAACACAATCCTCAATCTTTGCAGTGGATGAAAATTCTAATATTCTCGCTTAATAATAAAAATAAGGCTGAGATGGATACATTCAGGATATTAAAGCAGGGACAGTTCATAAAAAATCGATAAAAGTCAAGGACAGACAGCTATAAATACATATCTTTAAATAGATGTATAAAATACATGTACAATAAACCACATTTAAAAGCTACAGAATATTAAACTAGGAAGAATCAGACTTCAAAGAACTTGACTCTTTGAATAAACTCACCAACACTTTTCCCATAATTTGTTTCTCACGTTACATTTTGTGAGTGTCCCAGTGGAAAACAAGGTAACCTGTCAAATGTCAAAAGGAGCAGAGAGAAATCCAAATGGATTTCTATGCTCCTGGTTGACTGGTCCTATGGAGGGAAAAGCATTGTGGCCATACTTGGATGGAGTCAGACTGTGCCTCTTATTACCATCTTGTAGGTAAAACATGTTGCTTGCATCAGCTGAGCTGGTTCTGGTCTCGTTGGCCGTGTGCATGCTTTTGTCTGCATTACATACAGAGACATGGAAAATTGAGACCATTCCTGAGGAGTTGAAGCTTCAAATGAACATGTGTCCAATAATCTGGATATTTTGTTTGTAACAGAATAATTCCCAATTTGCTCCAAGTCTTCACCAAGCTCTGTCCATGCGGAACATAAACCAAGTTTACATAAGGGCTATGATCAGAAGAAAGGACAGTGAAAGTTAATAAATCTACATAATGATGCCACTCAGAGTCCCAAAGCGAGTTAGAATCATCCCTCAGGGTCATGTTGGAGCAGATGAGCTGTGTCCACCCTCTCTGGGTTGCCATGAAATCTCCCAGTTGAGATGTGGGCAGGAAAATAGAAGCCGAAGTCAAGAAAACCGCAACATCTGGAACAGGAAGAAAGATTTCACTGGAAAGAACTTGACAAACTCTGAAAACAAAGTTCTAGACTTTACTAATTTATTTTGGCTGCAAAGCCGAGCTCAATGCAAAGCTCAAAGAGGATTTGTCCGAGTCTCCTTTCAAAGAAATAAAAAGCCAACCCGCACTAAAATTAATGCATCGACTGCATAAACAGCCGAGATAGTTATCTGATACTGAGGGAATAGAGCCTCGCTAGGCCTTTTTGTTATTTATGGGATTATTATTGGAGGAAACAGAAGCAATTAGATATCCCCCTGCTTTCAGAGCAGGGGAAGGAAAAAAGGTGTCAAACATAGTTTTTCAATTTGGTCTCTTGATCATTTCTTTCTCGCTACATTTTAAAATCCAAATATACATACGCCCCCGTGCCCACTCACTGGTCTCAGATGTTCCTTTGACTCTCCTTTATCCTTTGAAAACTCCATGGATTCTGAATATGTATAGAAAGATTTGAAGGGCCCTAAAATAGTTGTACCTTTAGCTAAAAAATACTTTTATTATTCTTTGTGATCATGGAACATATATATATATTTTGTATAGATATACACAAGTATATTTTGTGTATATATATTTATGTATATATATTTGTATAAGTATATTTGTGTATATATGTATATATATATATACAGACACACACACACATATATATATATATATACACACACACATACACACACACTGTAGAAACAAGAGAAAGAGAGGAAAGAAACCACTTGTATTGTGGAAAACATTTGCCATTCTTTTGTCTGTCCAGCTTTCAATCCTCACTTGTGTGTGTGGAGGGTGATTTCCCACTAAAATGGTCTGTTTTAGAGTTAAGCACCTGCGTAGCTTATGCCTTTGGTGTCAGCAACTCACACCCCTGCGCAGGTCCTTGCTGGGAACAGACTAACCAAGGTAACTCCATTTTGTTTAAAACCTCCATTTTGATACCAGTGTCCTCTCCCTGCCCTCGGTGGAAAGTACCTGCCACGACTGGCTGGCCCAACATCCTGTTTCTGTGTCCCCTTTTTCCTGGTTGTTCCTGACAACTCTCTTGTTCTCCTGATGGAAGATGAATGCCAGCATTGTCCTTCTGATAGATGATGGATGTCAGCATTATTGGAAACTGTAGTTATGGGAACATGTCCTACACCTGCTTGCTTGCTTCACAATGGGGTTTGGGGTGGAGGTTTTGCTCTGTAAAAGGTTGTACCAGAGACTGCTCAGGGTCTCCCTTGCCATCGTGGCTTGGGGGCCCTGGTGCACCAGTTTCTTGCCAATAAGCCTATTGAACCTCAATTGGAGTCTTTGCATCTTGTTGAGCAGCCTGGGAGTCCTAACAGTCCTGGACTGTGGACCCAGAGGCACGAGCATCAGTAAAGGAAGGACTTCCAGAGGTGGGAGCAGTTTCACTAGAGCCCACTGTGATGGGCTGTGGCATCTGTCCCATGCAGGTAGAGGTCATAGTGACCTGTGGGACATCCAGTGTTAAATAGCAGAGGTGGCAGGATTCTCATCCTGGGCCCCTGTGCATGACTTTGGTGGCATCTTGGTTGCCGAGAGAGTCCCTGGTGTCTGTGCCCTTTGTGCTTACCACACTGTACTCTGCCCCCCAGGCAGAGCCGCTCTTTAAGCTGGGGTGTTCACCTCCTAGCTGGCTCCACACTCCACAGCTTGGGTGCATCTTGTAGGTCAGCCTGCGTAGGGCATCGCTTCACTGTGAGTGGGTAATGAAGAACTAGAAGGCATACTCCTTTCATTCAAGCCTCCATCATAAGAAGATTATACCTTTTGAGAGTTTATCATGGTTTACACAGCATTTTGAATGGATCACCTCACTTAATGTCATGAAATGACTAGAGAATAATTACCAAATAATGCCAAAATATGCGAAGGAACTTGGGGTTCAGAGAAAAAAGTGAAGTCAGGGAAGGTGAGGTTAATGAGGGTGAGCTCAGGGAAAATGTGTTTTTAGGAATTTTTGAAGGCAATGCTGATGCTTGGGGGTGAATGGAGAGGTGGAGGGAGATTCACGAGCAGGTTGGTGACTCATCAAACTGTCCATTGTTTTGTCCTGATTTTGGAAAGACACGTCCTTAAATCTGAAGTGACTGATGGACGTGGCACTCTTGGTCCCTGTTAAAATGAAAGCTGATGAGAGGACTGCTTTGACCAGAGGTCTCAGTGGGAGGACTTAACGCCTATGGTGCCACAGAAGGTTGGTGGATATAAGAGCCTGCACACTGACTGTCTGCACTGGCTGGTGGGGAACCCACAATGGACACATGTGCTATCTTTGTCTTCATTGACCCTTATGCTGGGGAGTAAGAGATAAATTTAAGAATTGGGTAGGAAGTTGTGCTGTTTCAGGCAGGTTCTGTGGAGGAAGTATAATGAGTTCTTTCTGGTGATTAAAGCAATAGAACCCTCTTCGACAGACACATGTTCTAACTAACTAGGGCTTGCAGGTCAGTTAGGATAAGACTGCCATGTGTGTAAACAGAATGTCAGGCAATGTTGAGGAAAATCATTGCCAGAGAGCTTAACGTGCCTGTAGTCTTAAAAAGTACAATCCAAGTGTAATTGGTTTGCATCAGAATGAAAGAATTTCTTTCTAAAACAAAGATGGCAAAATGCTTGCCTTTTTATTTTTCTTTTATCCTCTCAATTGCTTTCTTTCCCTCCAAACAATTAAACCTGGGTAACAGAGCAATCAGGTGGCCGTGGCAACGGTCTTCTCACCCTCTCTTTCCTCTTACTGAGCTTGCATTTTCTTCCTACTCATGTTGCATTTTCTTTCCTTTGGCGGCCAAAATGAAAGGACCCCATCGTGGCAGAAGGTGTATCTAGGGAGGTGACAGAGGTAGTGGCTTCAGAGGCCAACCCTCTGGGGTGAATTAAGATGCTCTTCACTGTTGCTGCCAGCCGTTTTCTTCTCTGGTGTGAGATCAGTCCAGAAGCACAAAAGACATTTGGAAGATCAAGCCAAATGTGGCTCTGAGTACCTCCTTTTCCTTGCCCACAAACTAGGGCATTTTCCAGGGAAGAGTTTGATGACTTTTTTTTTTTTTTTTTTGGCGATTAACTCACCAGTGTCATGCAAATGAAACGCGGACTTCCACCCTGGAGTCTGTGTACTGCAAGGGGTGTGCTGCAAGTTGACTGTCAACTTGAGTAATGACTTTGGGAGGAGAGGGGGATGTATTTTTTCCCAACCCTGCCCCACTGAAGGCAGCCCTCCCTACCCCACAACTGGGGAACTGAAGGTGCTGCTCAGTGAAGGAAAACTCCAGAGGAGAAAGAGTTTACTTGGATTCCTTGTGAAAATGCAAGACTCTGGCCCAAGGGGCTGGAGGTCAGAAAGGATTTGGTGCCCAGCCTGTATTCCCCTGGGCCTCCATACTTTGGTTCATATGCAGCTTCTAGTTCACAGACTGATGAAAGCATCACAAACCTCAATGTGCAAAGGGAGTTTCTGAAGGAAAGAAAGTGTTGCTCAGGGACCTGAGACCAGAACAGAGAAGATGGGAGCCATGACATCCAGACTTGAGGTGTTACAGGGAGAAGCAGAAAAAAGCTGGTGTTCTCCCCACTGGGGTGGACCAGACACAGCATTCAGCAAGGGGAACCTAAGAGTGTGGATACACAACACAGCCAGTGTTCCTCTGTGCCTGAGAACCAGTCCTTGTCGCCCCACTCTTAGGACTCCTGGGCTGCTCAACAAGACACAAGGACTCCAACTGAGGTCCAAAGCAGAAGGTTTATTGGCAAGAAGCTGGTGAACTAGGGTCCCCAAGCCAAGACAGTAAGAGAGACCCTGAGCAGTCTCTGTTACAACCTTTTATAGGGCAAAACCATTACTGCCCCCCCCCCCATTGTGAAGCAAGCAAGCAGGTGTAGGACACATTTCCATAACTATGGTTTCCAATAATGCTGGCGTCCATCATCCATCAGGAGGACAAGATGGTTGTCAGGAACAAACAAGAGTAAGTGGAGGCAGGAACAGGATGTGGGGCCAGCCAGCTGTGGTGGGTACTTTCCACTGAGGGCAAGGAGAGGACACTGGCTTCAAAATGGGTGTTTTAAACAAAATGGAGTCACTTTGGTCAATCTGTTCCCAACACACACCATGACCACAAGATTCTCCTCCTCCTCTGAAATCATAAGCCCTCTGAGTCACATAAGTGACAAATGTCATATGTGGCAATATATTGAGGCTTGTCACCTCATCAGTCCAACCTGTCAAAGTCCCAGTTGTTCTTGGAGAAACAGTAAGATATAGCAACACGGGCACCAGTTTTATCATCTATGCTTTCTACTACAGCCAACTGTGACCCAAAGTAGCAGATGCTCGATATTCTTTTTTTCCATTAACTTATTTATCACATATTTTTGTTGTTGCTGTTTTGAACTGAATAACAACAGAGAAAAGTAAACTGATCTTAAGTAAAGTTGCTCCATGAACCTTTAGCGGCATGTAAGCTATACCATCTCCACGTAGATCAAAATCAGAATATATTTTAAAAAGAAGTCAAGATACCTCAACCAATAATAACTTGGAAAAATCATGTTCATTAAATTTTTCTAATACACACTTAAAAATAATTAACTCTAAATACAGAACTGCTTTTGTTTCAGTGAAAAAGTACCTGGAGTAGCAGTAGGTATCCTATCACTCACATCTCCATTCAGTTTTGGCACACCTACTGCGTGGACAGCATTGTTCTAGGCATGGGTTCAGGTGGAGAGAGAGCCGTGAATAAAACAGACCAAAATCCCTGACAATGAACAAAATAAATAAGCACAATCATATACTATCTCAGATGGTGCCAAAGTTTGGGAACACAAGAAAGTAGGAATGGGCGTTGTGGGGTTGGGGGTGGAAATGTCTGAAATTTTAAATAAGGTGTAGGACTTCAGCAAAGACTTAAAGGTGATACGGGACAAACCACTGTGGGGTGCAATTTCCAGACTGAGGAAACAAGAAATGCCTGGATACAGAGGGAGCAGAATGCTGGGGTGCTTGGGAATCAGTAAGGGAAAACCAGGATTCCACTCTGGAAAGAAGACACACGGGTTTTTACTCTTATCACCCTCTTGAATGTCTTTATGCAAGTTAGTCTTTCAATGATGCACACTCTTCAACTGGCATAACTGTTGTAGGTTGTAGCTTTGTTTCCAATGAGAGAAAATACAGGTAAAGCAATCTTTTAAATAACTACATATTAGGGACTTGGTAAATGATAATTGTTACTGCACACAGTAGGTATCTGATAAATAGGTAATGGCTGAGATGGAGACTACAGATCCTTGAGCTTCAAAATTACCTTACCTTTAGCTTTCTATCCACATTTCAATAAATGACAGTATATGTCTTGTGAAGCACATGTTACACCAATTTCAAATAAATTATGATTTAATTTCTGACCTTCAGGAAAGCCTAATCTAATTGGGGAGATAAGAAAAAGGATGAATCTGAGACCATCCATAGATTAGCCAGTGTTTCTGGATAATGGAAGGATTTCATTTCCCCGGCTCTTTGAAGTTAAGTGTTCCTGTGACTTGCTTTTGCCCACAAAATGGGCATGCTAATGATATATATTCATTCCTGGGAAAAGTTTTAAGCACCAATGCATAATTTGCCACAAAGAAGGTGTGGAGATATAGATTCTATGAGTCTGGGTCTCTAGATGATGACAAAGGACAAATCACCCTTCTTTCCTGCACGGGAATTGGAGCATTAACACAAAATATGTATTTTGACAAATCACTGACATCTACAGGCACTTGTTACCTCAGTTTATGGTACCTTATCCTGACTGAAACCACATAGAAAACAACAACAAGAACACATCTAGGATTGAAGCACTTTCTTAAAAGTAGTCATAAGATAATGAAATCAGGATAACACCATGAGAAAGATGTAAAGGCAGATGCATCATCACTGTGTTCCAAAAGAATTGAAAAAACATCAAATAAACCATAGTTTGATTTTTTTTGAGACTAGGTCTTGCTATGTTGCTCAGGGTAGTCTTGATCTCAGAGACTCAAGAGATCCCCAGCCTCAGCCTTCCAGGTAGCTGGGATTACAGGTGCCTGGCATCTCACCTAGCTGTTTTTTTGAGACCAGGTCCCATTATTTTGCCTGGGGTAGTTTCGAACCTATGAACTCAAGTGGTCCCAGGCCTCTTGCCTCCCAGCGTTTGGATTACAGGCACATGCCACTATGCCTAGCCGAGTTTGATGGTTTGATGACAAAAGTATTTTTCAGTCAACATAAAAATTAACTTAATTAGCTGAACAGCCATTCATGTTAAGCACTTGATCCACTAAAATCTGGGGAAATTTTTCAGAAAATTACAATTTATCTGAAAACATTTCTAGGGCTCTAAAATACATCTCTCCAGTTCTTGAACTTCATGAACATGTTCTTTCATGGATTTGGTAAATGAGTACAACTGCAGTCCAAAAAAGATTAGCCTTTATAGTTTAAGATTATAAACACTGATTCAAGTTTTATACTTTTCCAAAATAAACATTTTGAGAAAGAACCCAAAGACCACTGGCTCATGGTTTCATATTTCTAAGAAATCTTTTATTACCTCAATGACTGAGTTTTTCCTTACCAGTTTGATTCCTTCGATCACTCATTTCAATGCTTTCTTTTTCGGATTCATTCCTTCTTCACAGGTGTGATGTGAAGATGTGATGTTCACAGCAAGTAGAGGCTTAAAAAGAAATTTCATCTTATGACATTCATTCCAAACTGGATATGAAATTTTTTTTTCTCATGGTAGCTCTATTCTTTCAGATCTGAATAAGATTTTGCAGAGCTGTACTTCGTTAAATATATGCATAACTCTAAAAGGGAAACAATTCCCATTTTGCAAAGACAAAATAATGTTAAGGAATTTATTTTCCACTTTCCATGCATAATTCCCTTTAGAAGCTAAACTTGATGTAAAAGAAAGCAAAGTTTTTATAGAATGTTAATTTAAATCCATAATACTATAAATAGACTAAACTTGGTACCAAATGAATCGTACAGCCCATATATTTAAATTTATTCCCTTTAAACCTGCAGTAATATTTTTGCTTGGATTTAGTCAAGTAAGTGTTGATGATTTCCTTTTCTCAGAACTTTTCCCCCATTGAATTGCCGGCGGATGAAAATTTGCCAGTAAAAACACTAATTTCTTTTCTTTTTCCATCTCATTCACTGACAGCCTTTTCGCATTCACTTCTTTCCTTTTTTCACACTGCTCCCATCCACTTGCTTTGAAACTGTACCAAAATGTTAATTCCAAGGATGAGATGTACTTTGATTACAGAACTTTTCATAGCCTCGAGTGGAGGAGAAAACACCAGTAACGAGGTTCCCAAATTGGAAAGGTCAAGGGAAAGAGAAGGGTAAATCGAGCAGGGAAAGTGGAAGTGGGTTTTGGAGAGCACGGGTTTTATCTCTTTTTAAAAATATTTTTACATTTTGTTGGTACAGTTTCTTCCTTCTTCTTCTCCTCCTCCTCCTCCTCCTCTTCATCTTCCTCCTTCTTCTCCTCTTCCTCATTCTCCTCCTCATCTTTCTCCTCCTCCTCCTCCTTTCTCCTCTTCCTCTTCCTCATTCTCCTCCTCCTCCCTCCCCTCCTCCTTTCTTCTTTTTATTTTTAACATTATTATCTATCCCCAGGTTTCCGCACCACCTTATCACCTGCAAACCATCATCTTAAGGGGTTTATCTCTGTCCTGGTTCCATCTAGACAACACCCTGGCCAGACAGCAGTCCCAATGGATGCCCATTTGCCCAAAGTTCCTCTTCTGTCCAGATGGTGGTTGCTCAATTGCTCTGGCAAAGGAAAAGTGCTCCTCCACTCATGCTGGTCCTAGACCCTGTTTCTTGTTTCCGGTTTCCTCGTATCTTATTCCTGAGGCTTCAGATCCTTCCCCTAGAAACCTGTTTTTCAGATCCCACAATGATCAGTATCATACTCAGCCACCGTTTTAAGCCTCTTGCTTGGTTGATCGTATACCGCCTCAGATACCACATTTCTACAGAAATGATAGACTTCACAGATGACCTACTGTTCCTTAGAAGGTTTTCATTTCTCTGCTCCTTTGAAGTTAGGTATTCCTGTGACTTGCTGACCAGTACAACTAGCTGAGTGATTCACACTGAATTGTCAGGGGAATTTCCAGAATTCTCCACAGGCTACTGCAGCACAGGCACTAGATAGGAGCATCAAGGGTGGCTGAGCTGTGTGCTTGGGCTTTACTTGGCTTATCTTGCTTACCCTTCTTTCCTTTTTTGGGACCATAAGAGACTTCTGGTGGACGGCCTTTGTTTCCAGTAATTATTTGCAAGTCATTGGAGAAGAAGAGAAAAAGAAACAAATCAACAAAACAAATTTCCAGGTCTCGACTTTTACCCTAAGTAGAATGAAAAGATTAAGTGACATGTGCAAGAAAACCACTTATTTAGAAAATGGGGAATGCATCGATCATTCTTAATTTGAACATCTAGTTTTAGTACACAATTATTTTTGTTATTACTGAAATCTTAAACAGCCAAATTATAGCTAAGCCAGGGGCTGGTTCAACTATAAAACACTGAAATGAGTGTAATGTGCTCTTTTGGTGGCCCATTTAGCCATGTATAGGGCCCAGGTTAACTAAAGTTGGAGAAAATGGAAATGTTGACATTTCTTTAAACAATAAAAATTACAAGCACTTGCCAAAGTGCCATGAGTTGACATTTACGGAGATTGTTCGTCAATTATATACATGAAATATCATAAGTAATTAGCTCATGGCAATTACCTGCCCCTCGTTATTTTGCTTTTAGAATATTTTCAGAGCTTAGGTTACTAAAATTTCAAATAATCCTGGGCTGTTCTGTCATGGGTCTTTATCCAATGAATCGTGGCCTCTTGTAAACAGTCCTATGATCTGATTTCCATTGGGACAGGAGCTGTAAAAGGCTAGGGATTTTCGATGGATTTACACATATACTGTTTCAGTTAAGTTACCAAGGTCGACTTAACAGTCCTTTTCCTTGGGGTCTTAAATCCACTTGCCACCCCGTGTCTTTCTAGCATAATCGAGGGGATGGGTGATGAGATGAAAAGGAGCTGGAGGCGGAGGCGGGGAAGGAGTGGCCTCGGTGAAACCTCCAACTTGTGAATTCCTTGTGCAGTCGGTGGTCGTCATGAACTAGTTTGGTGGCATTTGTTGCCGGAAAGCTGACTCTTTAAGATATGTCAACATGAAGCCAGGCACAGGAGAATTTTACTTCTCGAAAAACCTTGTTCTGCCGAACCATGAGCAGTGAAGAGATGCTGGGGAAGAAAGGTGGTGACTGGGAATTTCCTTCTGCGTGTAGGCACAGAAACAGGGCAGCCACATGCTCCAGTGTTGCTTCTCTCCTGCCACCATGCTTAGAAACATCAAGACATCAAGAGGAGATGGCTAGCTTCTTTGATTCGCTCAACCCAGGCTGGAGTCATTACAAACAAATATTAATGACACTCCACAACAGGCTATATTTTCAATGAATTTTAAATTGTACGAGTTATTATGATTAGCAAGAAATGTACGGATAATAAAGGTAAATGAGATTCATATTTAATCCCCAAATCTAAATGACTGGTTTGATTGTCTCATTCACTTGGCAAACAATTTCACTTTGAAATGTTATTTTAGCCACAGATATAATTTCTTTAACACAGCATAAAGGAGGAGATTAAAATATGAGATGGAGGCAGCACTTATCTTAGACTGATTAATAGTTTAGCTGGTCCCCTGTGCCATGCTTAAAAGCATCAAGACAGGCTTTGCTAGACCAACCACACACACACACACACACACACACACATACACACTTATTGTGTGCCAGGAAAGCCTCTTTGATAAGTCATGCTAAGTCATCACTTAAGTGATGTGCAGGGAAGACCTACACTCCCCTAAATCAGCTTACACATTTCAAGGTTCTCAGAAGCTTCACCGTTTCCAGAAGAATCAGTTTCACTGGGTGTTCTCTCACCTTTAACCATTCTCCCTCTAACCTAAAGACTGTATAGGACAAATCGCAGAGCAACTGAAGAGAAGATCTATGGAATTTCACTCATAGGACCTGATGTGGGCAATGATTCAGACTCAAAAAGCACTTTTGCATTCATAGCACAAAGGGTGAGGAGAGGTGAGGGCTTCCAAATTTGTCTTAAGTTGGATTTAAACTTGGCTGAAGTCACAGACCTGGGTTCGTTACTTACAGTGTAGAGTCAGAAGCTTTGACTATGGTTTTCTAGAAACACAAAATGGTACAATTGCTATCTAAGAAACCTTCTAAATGACATCATCCCTGTGTCCTGAGGCTTGCCTTTAAAGGGATTATGGGAAGAACAGGACTTCTCAAACATTTCCTTGGAGCCTGTCTGTCCATTTGACCTCAAATCCTTAAAGTAGACTAAGAGAATGAGCCTGTTTTTTCTAATCATCCCACCCCCTCTCCTGTTTGCCTCCAAAAAAAAAAAAAATTCTCATCAAGAGTACCTTTCCCTCCCATTTGGCATCTCAAAGAACAAAACATCAACTCTGAGTAATTGTGACGTGCAAATAGAACTTTAGACTTCCTGTGAGTATGAGAAACTGGGAGAGCTGTGAAATATTCCTCAAGCCCATGGCCGAAATGACAACATTCTTTAACACTCTGCATGAAATTCAATCTAATTCTTCCTGTCTCAAATTACAAGATCCATGAGGTAAAATATTACATTTTTTAGTAAAAGTGCAAAGTTAATCTATCATAGCGCACCTCCAGGTGAGATTTATTACGGATTGCTTTCTCAAAACGGTGTGCTTTCTCTCTGCATATGTGGGCCATATTCATCTGATTATTATCCAGTTGAGAAATTCCCAGTGTATGCACTGCCTGAGAAATAAGAGTGGGCAAGTCCACGAATATGACACTTATGCTAATCTGCGCCCCGCTGTGGAAAAACATACACAAGGATTCCATTACCACATTCATTAGGCTGCAGCACACTCCATCCTGAATAGGGATTATGAACCACAATAGACTGAAAGCAGTTGATTGAGCTCACTTAGCCAAATCACTCTAACATTGGCCAAATCTGTTGGCACCAGGGAGATCATCAGCTCAGACTTTGTAGAGGATGTGACTGGTTGAAAGTTTGTTCTTCCATAGGACTGTCACACCATTCGGCTCCTGACATGTACCCTTAGCACATAGGGCTAAAGCTGGGACCTAATATATTTAAGATTGGAATCTGGAACAACTGTTGGAAAGTTGCTACCCAACTTGCTCCATGCACCTGTTGTGTGGCACTTCTGACCGAACCCACGCCTGCCTTTTCCTGATGACATTCAGGTAATGAGTTAGTTGTAGGATGATAAAATTGTACTGCTAGAAAATTATATTTTCTATATAATTATAGAAAATTATATTTTCTCTGCTTGCTCATCTCCTCCAACTGGCTTTCTGGGCTCCAGACACTATTGTTGCCTATCAACCTGATCTTTCTGCAGTGGCAGAAACATTTGCCACCGGTCAGCTAAAAGTATTTTAAATATTGTCAGAAATAATCAAAAAAAGGAATACAAGTCACTATGCAGGAGATGTTATGGAATCTGGCTATGCAAGCAGAGGAGAAAGATTTCTATCTCACCCATGTATATCATTAAAAAGGTAATAATAAAAACCTGCTGTGTGAAACCTATTTCTAGTCTTAGATTCTAGAAGACTTTTGTGGACATCTTTTCTTTGGCAATTTTGGAGTTTAACAGAAAGTTCTTGAAAGCAGTTGTATCCAACACCTTGATTTAGAATCATGAATGTGTTCCTGAAAAGTTGCAGCTAAACAAATCAAATTTTGTTTTTGTAAATGGAATCCAGTGCACACTCTGGGGAGCTGTTTTTTGTGAAAGTAAGCCTCGATGAATCCCTAAGGATTAGTTATAATATATACTATATATAATATATAATCTTATGCTTGAAATGCAAATCATTTGCAAATCAGCTCATTGCCCAAATTTACCGAACTGGGCTTTCCAATGGTATGAGTCTCAGAAGAACAAAATAGGGATGAGAGTGGTAGGTACTTGACAAGATCACCATGGAGCTCAAATGATCACAGTTTAAGCTCCCTCTCCAAACCTTGAGAAAATGATAATAATAGGGAATGGCAAGTTTCGTTTTTCTCTGCATTCTTAGCTTGCATCATGTGTTTTGGAAAGGCCCAGCTAACCTCTTGAGTTTTCTTTTTTTTTTTTTTAAACCATATTTTATTTAAAAAAATTTTAAAGCTATTTAAATCATATTAGTAGTAAGTAGAGTTCTAACCACATGTGAATTTAATTTTTTATTAAATAATTAATATATATTTCACATCTTTATATTCCCAAGGGATCACCTACCACCTTTCCTCCCTGACTACTCCCTTCCATGTCCCTACCATTTGACCAGGCAATCACTCGTCTGGGAATCTACCCAAAGGAAACCTCAGTACTTCTACAAAGGGACACCTGTACCCAGATGTTTACTGCAGCACAATTTATAACTACAAGGACATGGAAACAACCCAAATGCCCCAAGACAGACAAATGGATGAAAAAGATGTGGCATATATACAGTGAAATATTACTCATCAACTAAAAATGACAAATTTGATGAATTTATGGTAACATGGATGAACCTAGAAAAAAATCGTGTTAGCAGAAACAAGTTGGAAAGAAAAAGACAGAAACCAAATGGTTTCACTAATACATGGGACATGGGAAAAACAAGCAAAAGGCCAGGAGGAAAAGTCCAAACAAGCTAACAACCAAACCAAAGTACTCTTGAGTTTTCTAAACACAAATCCGATCAATGCCGGCTTATGGTGTCCATAAATCCAGGGGAGGAAATAGGATGGTACCTGGGCACCCTGCCTGCTTCCACAGTAGAGCCGGGTCATCGTTGAGAAACTGCCGGGGCGCCTGCTGCTCCCAGCTTGGAAGGCCAGCCCACACTTGGCCCTGAAACTGCTCTCCACCAGAACCAGACGCATCTGGACAGCTGGAAAGAAAAACTCCCGAGGAGGCTGCGGGGTTTTCTCTTCCCCATGCTGTAGCTCCACAAGCCGCCGCTCCCCCACCTTAATTGGGTTCTGCCCTGTATCTTCCAGCTCCTTAAGATACCAGGATGCATCAAACAGGTTGAAGGAGGCTCTGTTTTCTTGCCAGGGGAACATAGCCCTTTGCACCGTGATTGTAATACAATCTTTCCTCTCTGGGGCTGCGAATGCTACAGTGCAAAACCGTGTTTGAAAACCTCTTTTATCATTCATCGTCTCCAGACTGAAATCATTTTTGACAACCTCTGCAGAAAACAAGCAGCTTTCTGGCTACTGGCGAGTCGATTAAAGGGAGGAAACACATGTTCACTGTCAGACGAAGCCCCTGGAGAAAGCATTGACAACCTTTTAACCCCCTTTCCCAGGGAACGGGCCCAAATGTTTCCCTGGAACAAAATCACCACATTGTCTTAAGCATCTTTTCATTAAATGTATCTTTTTCTTTCTTCCTAAGGCGAGACACTTAAAAATAATAATCTTCAGCACTTCCATTTTTATTTGGGATGTTAACAGATCTGTTTTATACTCTACTTGGGAAGACAGGGGAAAGAGTGCCACTAATGAACATCTTTTATGAACTAAGCCGTCGCTTCATTTTTTTCCACCGTCTGAACATGGTTTAAATACCAACACGCTGACGAGTTCACTCACCTCATATAGTGATTCCTTGACACCAGCCAAGAAGCCACAGGAGTGAAATTTTCTGAACAGTAGGAAGGCCTGGCTAGCCGACATTATGAACAAACTGAGCAATAAGACTTTTGTGTCTCTCAAGGTCTGGATCTGGGGACACTCATACATCACTCCTGCTTACGTGAGCAAGTGGGGCCATATCCATCGCCTGAGTGAGAAGCAGCCTGGGTGAGAGAGGAAGGCGCTGTACAAAACTGAACATGAATGTCAGAGAGGAGGATTTGCTTCTCTAAAGTAAAGAAAAAAGTCATCATTTTAAAATGCCAGTCCTAATGATTATAGCATCACCACAATTGCAAAAGTATTGAGCTCTCAGCTACTTAACTTCTAGTGTTGATATTTTTAAATATATATATATATATGTGTGTGTGTATTTTTAGAGACTAGGTCTTGCTATGTTGCCCAGGGTTGTCTCGAACCCATGGACTCAAGTGATCCCGAACCTCAGCCTCCCAGGTAACTGGGATTACAGGTGTGCACAACCAAGCCCGGCTAGCGTCGGTATTTTTTAACTCAGTATCACTGACCTGGGAGGTTTGGTCTCTTATGACAAAATGGTTCACCTCACCCCCTCCCTCCACAGGATTCCATATTTGCTTTTACAGTTAAAAGGCCCAGAAGGGGTGGGGAGCCAAGGGAACGACAAATGTCACGGTCGCTGCCTGAGAGGCTGGCTGGAAGGGGAGGCTAAGTGGGATCACAAGCACTGAAGGCCTCTCTCTCGAAAGATTAGAGGAGAACTGCTTTCCCCTGGGGAACTGGGCTTGGCTTGGGGTCTCATCTCTGTTATGTTCTACCAGCCTTCTGTTTTTGATGAGTTGCTTCTAAAATCTTTTTGTATTGACATGGAATTTGGAAAACATAAAACTGAACATTTTATAGTGAACAACTCAGTGACGTTGAAGACATTTACACTGTTGTAAAACTATCGCTTCTGTCTAGTTGGAACTAGAATTAGCATTTCCATCACTCCAGAATAAAACTCCTGGGCCAGGTGTAGTGGCATGCGACTTTAATCCCAGCCTAGGAAGGGAGGCCAAGGCTAGGAATCGCTTGAGCCTGCGGGCTCGAGACCTGCCCCAGGCAACATAATGAGACCTAGTCTTAAAACAAAAAACAAAAAAACAAAACAAAAAAACTCCTTACCCATTAAACAGTTAATCCTCATTCCCCCACCTCAGTCCCTTTCTCTTTTACTATGAGTTTTCTTTTACTATGGATTGATCTATTGTGGATATTTCCTGTAAATGAAGTAATAGAATATGTAACTTTTGGTGTCTGGTTTTTTTTATCTCCTATTTCTGAGGCTTACTTATACTGTCATATACATCAATGCTTCTTTCCTTTTAATAGTTGAGTTCACATTCCCTTCTCTGGATCGAGCATAATTGACTTAGCCCTTCATCCACTGGGCTGATGGAGAATTTGGGTGGAACACAGAGTCCAATGTTTAGGATGAACAAATGAACACTTGGATTGGCTATTGTGAACAGCCTTGCCATGAACATTCACAGTCAAGTATCTGTTTGAGAACAAATTGAAAGTAGGTGTTTTCAATACTTTGGGGACATACCTAGGAATAGAATTGCTAAGCCATATGGTATGTTTCAGTTTTTGAGGAACTGCCAAAATGTTTTCCACAGTGGCTGAACAATATTATATTCCCATCAGCAATACACAGTTTCTCTACATTCTCTCCAACACTTTTTTTTTCTTTTTTGTCATTATAGTCATCATAGAGGACTGACCATTTTAGCTCACTATGGGTCTGGTTTGCATTCTCCTAATGACTGATGATATAGAACATCTTTTCATGTATTTGTATGTTTTCTTTGGAGATGTCTATTCAAGTGTTTTTTCCATTTTTGAATAAAGTTGTTTCTCTTTTCATTATTAACTTCTAAGAGTTCTTTATACATTCTGGATACTAAATCCTCATCACATATAGGATTACACATATTTTCTTCCAGACTAGAGGCTTTTTCACTTTCCTGGTAATATCCTTTAATGCACAAAATTCTTAATTTTTATTAATTTCAATTTATTCGATTTTGTTCCTGCTTGGAAGTGTCGTACATCAGAATGCTGCACTGCCAAATACAAGGATATGAAGATTTATTCCAATGGTTTCCTCTAGGAGGTTGATAACTTTTGCTTTGCTACTTAGATCTTTGATGTCTTTTGAGTCAGGTTTTGTCTCTGGTGTAAAGTAGGTGTCCAACTTCTTCCTATTGCATCTGGATATCTACTTGTCTCAGAACATTTTTTTAAAAATTTTGATTATTTTTCCCATGAATGTTTTTAGCAGTTTTGTTGAAAATCAATTGGCCACATATGTATATTATCTCAATTCTATTCCATTGGTCTCTATATGTTGTTATGCCAGTACCACACTTCTTTGATCACTGTAGCTTTGTAATAAGTTTTGAGATTGGGTAGTGTGAGTGTTCCAACTTCTCTGAGTCCTTTTGATGAGCCTATCATCATAAGTCCATAATTCAAACCCATATCTCTCACTCTCTACTTTCCTCTTGTCTGGAGGGCCTAAAACCTGAATATATCTCCAAACGCATTATCTTTAATATAATGTTTTAAGAACGTTCTTGAGCCTTACAATTTTACAACTAATCAATACTTCCTTACAAGAGATACTTTCTCTGTTCTTGTAACTATAAAGTGATATTTGTCAGCGAGTAGCATCAATAGTAGTTGACTTTCTATCATTTGAAAAATATATGCCTTTATCTGTTTCTAACTACTTCAGATTGCTTCCTTGAATGGCTGCAAATAATACCTACTCAGTGAAAAACTGGACAGTGGAGGATAATATAAAAATGGAAAGAAAAATCATTTTTTATAGTATCACTAGCCACAAGTAACCCAAATGATCTCTCTTATTTTTTGAGACTAGGTCTTGCTATGTTGCCCAGGGTAGTCTTGATTCCGTGGACTCAAGCAATCACCAGTCTCAGCCTCCCAGGTAGCTGGAATTACAGGTGTGTACCACCATGCCTGGCTATTTTGAGACCAGCTCTTACTATGCCCGGGGTAGTCTTGAACCTGCGGACTCAAGCAATTCTTAGCCTTGGCCTACCGGGCTAGGATTAAAGGTGTGGGCCACTCTGCACCCAGTCTCAAATGATCTCTTTGACCAGAATGTACTTGCTTCAAAAATTCTAAGTAGTAGGAAATTGTTGTGCACAGTCTCATTGTAATGTCTGCCAGTTTGTAGGATTTTGTTTTTTTTTGCTGTTTTCATTCTTTTCTATTTTCTTTTACCTTTTGCATTTCCTACCCTCATTCTCAGTTGTTCCCAGTGGGCGGCAGGAAAGGTTTTCTACTTCTTGGCCACAGTCTGTGCTCCAGAGATTCCTTCCCATCCTCCTGATTTTTAGTTCCTGGTTAGCTCCCCACCCTGGTTGGCCTGTCAATAAGTGACATGTAGGCTGGACAAGATGAAGTGACAGGGCTGTGCATGTTTATGAATCACAGTGGAAGTAAACACAAGCAAACCATCTTTCATCCGTAGCACATATTTTGATTTTTCTCTAATTAAAACAGTTACAACAGTCATTGTTGTCATGCCCACATCTCTCATCTTTTATATTTTAAATAAGAACCAGCTTGCCTGGTAGGAATCAGCCTCTTTCTTTCATCCCTCTCCCTTCCCTCCCAACTGAGAGCCATCTCTTCCTCAGGACACTTCTTGAATCGTTGGTACTTTTCCAACGTGAAGATTCCATTCTTGTCAATCTCCACTGAAACTTCAGGCTTCCCCAGTGAAACAAAAGGTAACTTCCTTGGCCCCGAACCCCTTCACAATCACTCTAAGTGGGAGCTTGAGGCATCTGTTTCTGTGATCCCTCATTGCTGACTGTCATTCAGATTAACAGCTGGACTTGCGATCTGGGAGATTTCTTCATCACTGACTCTGCTCTGTCATCTCCCTGGCCTCTGGTGGCCCAAAGAGTGCTGGATGCATTGGGGGAGGACAGGAATTTCTGGAGTGCAGAAGTGGAGTAGTTGGCCCCCAGCTCCTTTGGGGAGTAAGTGGCTCTGGGTGGAGCCCCAGGATAGGCATCTGATTCCAGATCGTTATATGAGACTGGAAATAATGCACATTTGGAACCTTGGGCTGGGCACCGGTGACAAAAGTGCTGAAAAGAAAAGAATTTCCTTTCTGATGCCTAAGCAAATAGGAAGAATTCCAAAAGAACGGAATGGATTTATTTGCTAGTGAAGCTTCTTGGTGGTTTGGCAGAATGGAACAGAGCCCCTGTGTCACTGCATGGGTTGACGTTGTGGCTTCTAACACTCCACATTTTTGGTTTTTGCCTTCTCCTCTGTGAGTTCCTTTAATCTGCAACAGTTTATTGCCTACTTCTATATTAATGAGTAAGAGAAATAAAACCTGTAACTTGAAGCTTACATCTTAGTGGAGGAAATGGGCATAGATAAAGACACAAATAGGGTCAGGTGTGGTGGCGCATGCCTTTAATCCAAACCTAGGAAGGGAGGCTGAGAGTAGGAAACACTTGAGTCTGCAGGTTCAAGACCCGCCCAGGGCAACATAGCGAGACCTAGTCTCAAGAAATAGTTGGGCATGGTGGCGCGCACCTGTAATCCCAGCTGGGAAACTGAAGCTGGAGATCGCTTGAGTCTATGGTACCCAGGGTAATGTAAGTCTGTGGTGCCCTGGGCAACGTGAGTCTGCAGTTCCTTGGGCAACATAGACCTAGTCTCAAAAATAAAGAAAGAAAGAAAACAAATAGATAAATAAAATGGTATCAGCATGTCATAGTGACATGCAGACAGAGATGCTCTGTATATAACTGACTGTCTCAGAGTTGGGTATATGGAGTCACTGTTTATTATAAAAGGTGTAGGTGAGCATTTTTTGATAGCACAGGTTATATCAATATATTTGGATGGAAATACCATTAAGTATTATCAGAGGCAAAATACTGAAGATGGGAAGTACCCATAATTCATTTCTTGCTATCTTCTTTTTTTAAGCTGAATACCCTGAGGGACATAGAAGATGGAGGAGCTAAACCAAGACTGCACAGTTGCTTAGCCACGTCAGAGCTGAGTGACTCCAGGCTTAGGCTGCTGAGATGATCGACCGCCATGCTCCTGGTTATTGGCGTACATATCAGTTACACAAATAGTTAGAATCAAAGTGTTTTCCTCAGTGACTGGTCTGCTCAATTATCCAACAAGAATCAGTGGCTATTTCACCCAGGCTCGGATCTCTAATAGGCTTCTAATTTAATTCTCTTCTGGTTATTCTCATCTGGGCTATTTGTTCCTCTTGACGATAGGCTCTAAATTATACATTCCGACTCATCTCACGAGTAGAACCAGGATTTGAGGCATCGAAGAATGACTTGGCACTTACCCGGTACAATGGACTAGAAAGAGTTTCCATTTAAATGATGTTGAAAGAAACACACACATGCACACTGGCTGAATCAGACACAGTTGACAGTCATGGTTTCAACTCTTGGTTTATGGAGTTGAACCCTTTAAATATGCAAAACAAGCCCTGTTAGATAATCTGTGCTTGGAAGGCTCCCAATTCTCTAACTGAAAAGGAGGGATATGGATCTGCGGAAGGAAATGGAGACCTACTGCAAGAGATTATATGGGTTGCTGAGTTTAAACTCAGATAACAATCCTTTCCATGTAGATGATGTTTTATAGTCTAGAAAACACTTGTATTCTCCTAAATCCTCAGAATAATGTGATGATGTTTCTAAGGGTATAAGTGGTACACAGACATTCGAGAAACATTTATTAGGGATACAAGAGGCATAGATCAGAGACTGAAGTTTACAATGACAAGATTTTTACTTTTGGAAAAGATCCCATAAATTATTTAGCAAACCACCCCAGCCCCAAACAGCATCAGTGATTGTTTTACAATATTTCTGACAGCTGTAGATAGCTAGTGCGTACCTAAGTGTTTTGGAGATGGTTGCTCAGAATCCCAAAAGTTCCTTCATGGCATTAAAAAATAATTCAAAATTGTAACTTTAAAAAAAGTTGAGCTTAAATGTATCTCTTGATGGCTTCTGTTCTTAAAAGAACAGAAGTCTGACTCCAGCACTGGGTATTATGCAGGGTGTAGCAAGTGTTCAAGCTGTGTTCAGTAGTGCAAACAATATTTCCAGTTACTTAGGACTCCTCTCAAGATGAATATTATCTTTCAATATTTTGAAATAGAGAAAAAAGATGGCCATGTATATTAAATGATTAAAAAAAACACATATTGAATGATGGCAAAGTTGATATTTGAATCTGGATGTGTCTTGCTCCATCAAAACACAGAACTCAAACTGACTCTAATTCTTTTATACCATATTACTCCCCAATACTTCAGTACCCGACACCAGATTAGGGAATTTTGTCAAATCCTCTACCCCAACTTGGACAAAGCACCCCTTTGTCTGGGGAATTTTTTCTTGGTGAGAAATTCAGACAACTGCACTATTACGTCTATTCCTCTACACCCACAGACTCACCAGTGTTGACTGGAGCAAAGCCATCTAGAATTCATGGCTCCTTGTAACTCTCAAGCCTTTTGTTTCCAGCTCCAGGATTTTTTCCTCTAGTAAGGTAAAGTGGCACACCTGTTTAATAAAGCTGATCCTCATTCACCCAGTGGTGTGCAGACATTTCTTTTAAACACAGTAGAAACTGCTTTGCTCTATTCTATGCCTTGATACTCCCAGAGACAAACACTGGAAGTGAGTGAGCCTCTATAAAAATCTCTGAACAGGGGGGTGGGGAAAGGAAAATAAAATCTCTGACCAGCAAGATGTCCATTGGTAGGAGGGTATGTTTTTTTCTCTCTTAATACCTCTGTTATCCCAACAAAGACCTTGTATGACATCTGCTTTTTTTCCACACCACACATAGGAGAGAAATGTTTAAGAGATATGTATAGCCTTAGAAAACTCCTTCTTTCTTTTTCTTATTATTATTTTGATATATATATATATATATATATATATATATATATATATATATACATATACATTATTGTGTACCCCGGGGTTTCCCATTTCCTTAAAACCTGTTAACCATTTTAATCTTTTGTGCCCTCTGCCTCCCCTGTTTTCTTCCCCTCCCCCTCTCTCACTCTATTGTTCAGTTCTGTTGGTTGTTTTTAATTTTTCTTATTCTTTTGTTTGCTTTTCCCTATATACTTAATACAGGCGAGACCATCCCATATTTCTCTTTTTCTTTCTCGCTTATATCTGCTAATATGAGTCCTTCTAGTTCCAACCATGTTGCTGCAAATGACATGTGTTTGTCCTCTTTGATTGATACATAATATTCCATTATGTACATAGACCACATTTTTTTCAGCCATTCATCAGTTTTGGGGCATTTGGGTTGTTTACATACCTTGAGAAAGCCCCTTCTTTCTAATATCCCTTAGTATGATCCCGCCGCATATATTATTGATGCACATTTTGCTTTCTATAAAATACACCTCATTTTTTGGGATAAATTCTAAAGGCTAGAAGCATATTTCTTAAGACCAAATTTTCTTGGGTTGGCTGCTGTGTTATTTTTATTTATTATTATTATTTTTTCTTTTTCTTTTTATGCAGTCGAGTGTCCCACATTTCAGGAACTGGCAGGGGAAAGAACATCTGGAGTGCAGTGGATAAGCTTTGCTCTAGGAAAAACACCTTTGTGAACAGGGTGTTTTCTCTGCTAGGTAAATAGATTGTCTCATCTTTAGACTATACAAAGATAGCTTTGCTCACCTCTGCTCTTCTCATCTGGCAAGGGGAGAGGCAAGGAGATGGCAGCAATGTTAGATCAGTACAATTTGCTATTGTTGTTGGGTCCAAGGCAAGAACTCAGTTGCTGCAGATGTCACTTCCTCTTCCTTAAAAACTTTCTTTAAAAAAAATAAAAAATAAAAACTTTCTTTGCTTCAATTACAATTTTAGACTCTTGGTTTCTCCTATATCACTTTTCATTCTCACTTTCCATTGCTGATTTCTCCTGTTAATCTCCACCTTTGATTGTTGGCGTGTCCCCAGAGGTCTGGCTCTAGTCCCCCTTCTCTCTATACTTACACCACTGGGTTTTTTTCCTGTCACAAGCTTTTAAATATTGTATATGTGGGTCACTCCCCAAATTATATCTCAAAGCCAGCCCTCTCAAGCAATAGGCATATACATCCACCAGAGACTTGATACTTCCTCTAAGATATCTGATAGACACCTCAAATTCATTATTTCAAAACAAAACTCTAGTCAGACCTCTAAAACATGCACCACCTGTAGCCTGCTTCACCTCTGTTGATCTTCCAATTGTTTGGGCTAAAAGAGTCTGGAGTCATTTGTACAATCTCTCATCTGCCCATAACTTCCCTGATCCTCTCTGTCAAAATGAGATCTATGAGCAAATCCTGTTGCCTCTATTTTCAACATTAATTCAGAATATCTTATCCCTTTCCCACCTATCTATGCCATCATAATTTCTATGCCATCATAATTTCTGGGAGTAGGGAAATATTTCAACTCCTCCCTTATCAGTTGCCCTGGTCCAAAACCCATCTCCTTACAGTCCATTCTTAACTACAGTGGCAGGGGCTGCTTGAAGCTTGAAATCAGCTTGATATGCTCAAAACTCCACACACTTTCCCATTTTACTCAAAATAACAGTCAAAATCACTATGGAGATTTACATGATGTGGCCCCAAATCACCTCTGGCTTCCTATTTTACTGCTTTTCTCTTAATTATTTTCCTTCAGGCATACTCACCTCCTAACTCCTTGGCATCTTTAAGTATTTGCTCAAATATCACCTTGTCACTCAAGAGTAGCACTCATCAGCCAGCACATGTACAACCCACCCTCTTTTCTTTTTTGTTTCGAACACAGTAACATTTCTTTATTCATACTTATTGGCTATCTTTCTTCAGTGGAATGTTAACTTCACAAAGTTTACCTCATTATTTCATCTATATGTGCTGAAAATAAGAATGATGCTTGGTCAAAGCAGACAATCAGTCAATGTTTCTTGAGTCAAACAATTAGTGAACAATGGTTATATGAACCAAAATGTAAGAAGGCTCAATTCTGTAGTTGTTAGCTGTCCTACTTAGTAACAGCAATAGCATGTCCTGATGAAAAATAGATGTATTCATATTGCAGGGCTGAGTATGATGTGTGGGAGAGCCACCTTGTACACCGTGTGTCCCCAGATGAAGGTAGCAGTGTGGCTGGGATGCTAAAAGCCAGATATAAGCATGATATAGCTCCCTTTAGTTTCCAATTTTAGCCCCTTTAGTCTCAAAGTTTTGGGAAAAACATTTATTTGTGCAAATATGAACAAAAAAGGAATAGAAACTTTCCATGAATGCTACAGTTGAAACCCAGGTTTCAAACAAACAAACAAACAAACAAACAAACAAAAAACCACAACAGCTCTGCTCCATATCCTCCCTATCACATATCTGCTTTCTTCTACTTAAAAAATAATTGATGGAAAAACAATAAATAATATGTTAAGATTAAGTCAAAGTCTTAACCTGAGTCGTATATTGAAGCCATTCACCTAGTTCACCAAATACTTTACAAAGCATTTGATTCTCATTTGTAAGGATCATTACCATTAGCTTAAGATCCTCTAGAGAACATTCCCACTATAGGAATCCAAGGCCACACCAAGGGCTGAGCACCACTCAGCAAATCAGTGAAGGAGAAAACAAGCTATTCTACTGCAATTGACCAAATGTGCAGTGTTCTGGGCCTCAATCACAATCTGTGTCTGCGTCTTTAACTATTTCTCAACTGAAAAACCTAAAAGGCCTTTCAAGTACTTGTTACACAAATACTCCACACACATTGTGAATTAAAGCACAGTGTTCCTAAAATGTAAAATAGGGAATGGATACAACTATTGAAAGTTCCAAAGAAGAAATACAGTTCATTGATATTTATGGCAAAAAACTTAAGCTTCACCAGCACTTGAGAAAATAAAGCACTAATTTTCAGCGATCAAATCAGCAAAGATTTGTGAAGACAGTGTCATTGGTTGTTGGTGAAGATTCAGTGTTGAGTCATCTTCACACATAGCTGGTGGCACTGCCAACTGATGTTCCTACAGTTACGTTTGTTGCAAAACAAATCACCCACAACAAGAATCATTTTATTAACTCTCATGGTTTCTGTGGGTCACAAATTTGGGCAAGATATCACAAGAACAGCTTGTCTTTGCTCCATAAAGTCTAACGTCTGGAGTCATATGGGGCCTTCTCCACTCATGTCTGGCAGTGGATACTCTTTGTCAGTTGGGGCCTCAGCTGGCTGTTGGCCTTTCCATGTGGCTTCTCTGAATGAGCTCATTGCCGTGGAGACAGTATTTTCTTTCAAACCTTTTAGGTTAAGTATAACCTGCATATCTTAAGTGCGCTAATCTCAAGTGCACATTACACGAGATTTTCTAAAGTGAACATAATAATGTTGCTAGATATCACTGTTCAAGATCAAGTTCAAGTTCAAGATCAAGATACAGAATATTACCAGCAAATACAGAAATCTCACTCCTGCCTTCATTATAGTCATTACCCCAAAAGGCAGACACTCTAATTATGTCTTTCAACATATCTTCATTTTTCTTTGTAGAACTTTGTATTAAAAAATTATTCATGTGATCTCGAACCCCTAGGTGGTCTCGAACCTGTGGACTCAAGTGATTCCTCGCCCTGGCCTTGCTTCTGTAGGTTGTGATTAAAGGCACGTACCACCATGCATGGCCTATAGTGAGACCTACTCTCAAAAAATAGCTGGGAATGATGGCACATGCCTGTATTCCTAGCTACCTGGGAGGCTGAGGCTGGGGATCCCTTGAGTCCATGGTACCCTGGGCAATGTGAGCCTGCAGGCAATAAAGTGAGATCTAGTCTCAAAAAAATAAATTATTCACATATATTATCTGTAGTATCTGGTTTCTTTAGCTTAACTTATTATCCATTGCTATGACATGTAGCAGAAATTTATTCTTTTTTATGATTGTGTAGTATTCCAGTGAATGAATAGATCATATTTATTCATCATCTATTGTATTTTTCACATTTAGGTTTTATTTAATTACTTTTAGCAATGGTTATTGCTTCCAAAGTAAATGCTTACATGGTCTTTCTTACAATTATTCCTAAATAATTTAATATATTTTAAATTCAATTGTCAATAGCACTGTATTTATTATTACTATTATTATTTTTGAGAGTAGGTCTCGCTATTTTTGCCCATAGAACTGCAAGCTCATGTTGCCCAGGGTACCACAGACTCAAGAATTCCCCAGCCTCAGCTTCCCAGGTAGCTGGGATTACAGGTGTGCACCACCATGCCCAGATATTTTTTGGGACTAGGTCTCACTGTGTTGCCCGAGCAGAACTCGAACCTCAATCCCTAGCCCCAGTTGCTTCATAGGCTGAAGCTTACAAGCATGTGCCACTATGCCCGGCAGCACTCTAATATTTGTTAAACATTTATTGTTAGTAGCTAGAGATAAACTGATTATAACATAGTGATCTTATAGTCTCTGACTTTGCTGAATTTATTAGTTCTAGAATTTTTTTTTAACTTCCTTGGCATTTTCTTCATGGTTTTATAGTTTAGGAAAAAGATAGTTTTACATTAATATCCCCAGTTTTAACATCTTATTTTTGTTTAGTATTTTAAAATGTATTTCTTTATCTGCAGTGGTAAAAATACTCTCTTTTTCTCTCTCCTATGAGAAGCAAAGTCAATTTTTCATTATGAATTACAACAATATTGGTAAGTTTCAAAATATTATCTATCTATGCATACACTGAAAGTCTTTATCATACTGAGGAAATTTCCCTAGTCCTGGTTTTCTGAGATACATTTTGTATGACTGTTGACATTTGTTTCACATTTGTTAAAATGTTTTTCCCCTTGCCTTTAATATGAAAAATTACAGTGTTTACTTTTTAATGTTAAACTCACCTTGAACTTCTGAAATAAATTTCCATTTTTATATACTAAAAATTTCATTTTGCTAATTAAAAAGATTTTACACCTAGTTTCTGAGAAATTTTTCCATGAATTAATTTTTTTGTAATGTTCTCATCATCTTTAAGTATCAGGATTAGACTGGGCTGATAAGATAGATTTGAATTGTTCTCTTTGAAAATATTTGGGAAGACTGGCATTATTCTTATTTATAGATTTGAGGGAATTTACTCATTGAGTCATCTGGATCTGTCATTTTTTTTTTTTTTTTTTGGAGTGCTTAAATTTCCAATTAAATTTTTTTAACAGGAAGAGATTAAATCAAAGCAATTTTGGAGCCAGTTTTAATAAGTTGTGTTTTTGACTAAGGAATTTGACTGTCATCCTAGTCAGCTCAAATTATTGACAAACATTGTTCATAATATTTCCTAGGTTTTAAAAAGTCTGTAAGAACTGCAACAATGATTGTTTTACATTTCCAAAACTGGTCATTTATGTTTTCTCTACGTAAAATTCTATTCTATTTTTTTTCACTATCAATTTTGTTGAATCTTAAAAAAAACTAATACACTTTGCTGAGTTTTTGTTTTCTTTGTTGCCTATATTATTGATTTCACTTATCTATTCTACATTTTGTTAATACTTATATTTGGCTTAATTTGCTTTGCTTCTTACATGGAAAACTTCGGTCATTAATATGGAAGCTTTTTTTTTCTTTCCTAACATCAGTCTTTAATGCTATGAGCATCTTTCAATATTCCCCCAGATATTTTATATTTTCACTATTATTTAGGTCATAATTCTTTGTGTAATATTCTTTTGATCTGTGGTTTTCTGAAAGTAAGCTGGTTGATTTTCAAGTCTGTGGAAATTTTTAGATATTTTATTTTTAGGTATCTTATTCTTTATCTACATCTAGTTTAATTATATTATAGTCAGAAAATACATTTTCTATGGCATTCATTCTTTGAAATTTATGGAGAATTTTTAGCTTAGCTCATGATCTATGCTAGTCATAGCTTCATTAACACTTGGAAATGATGTGGATTCTGCATTTAATGCTTACGGTGCTTATGAATACATTAGGTCAGTTTGGTTCATACTGTTGTTGCCATCTGTATCATTCCAGGTTACTTTTCTACTACTCTTAACTATTGAAAAAGAACTGTTAAAATTCCCCAACTACAATTGTGGATTATCTTCCTGTCAGTTAATTTTTGTCAGTTTCTGTCTTACTTAATCTAAAGCTTTCTCATTAAGGAAATAATTATTTAAGTCTTTCTGATAGACCAATTAATTTATTTTACATTTATTAAATGTATCTTTTAGTATTTGGTACTACTCCTTTTCCTCAAGTTTACTTTGTTTGCTATTGATATAGTCATCCAGTTTTTTTCATGATTAGTAACAAATCTTCCTTTTTATTTAAAAAAATCAGTATTGTATTTAGAGTACATAGAGCATAGAGCAAGAGGGGAAGGAATGGGGGTGGGAGATCACAAAAGATTAAGATTATGGTTCACAGGTGATTAGGTGATAGGAGAACCCTGGGGTAGACAATGAGATAAAATTAAAAAAAAAAAAGTGGTACAAAAAATAAAGTATATTTTTTTCAAAGAGCTTATGGTTGAGATTTGTTTTCTTATCCACTCTAAAAGTTTATACTTGTCAGGTGTTCCATTTACATGTATTATTATTGCTGATAAGGGGCAGCTCTATCATTTTGCTGGTTTATCACTCCAGTTTCTTATTTCTTTGTTGCACCTTTTCTGTCTTCTCTTGGCTATACTTCTTTGTTTCAGTTTTCAGAATGCTTGATCCAGGAATTAAGAATGCATTCTTAAGTTATTCTACCTTGAATTAAGATCATATGCCCTCAAATATACTGTAATAACTTGATATCAATGTTGTCTATTTACTTTCCTTCGATTTTTTGATTTGTTTTATTATAGCTTGCTTATATAAATATTATGTCTCACAAAATATTACTATTATTATCTATGCTTTGAACTATTGTCTTTTAAAAATTTTAAGAGACAAATATTTATATTTACCTACAATTTTATCACTACTGGTGGTTTTCATCCCTTTTTATAAACTTGGTCCTTCGTTTTGTTTTTCATTCACCTGAAAACTTTTTTATAGTGTAGATTTTTTTTAATGATAAATCCTTTTGTTGATCTGACAATGACTATTTCACTTCTGCTTTGAAGACTATTTTCATAGGGTATGTAATTCTAATTTGATGTGCTTTTGGTTTTTCGTACTTGGGAGTTATCTTCTGATTGCACTATTTCTGATGTGGTATCAATGATTCTTAAAAAATCATTACTCTCCAGTATGTAAGGCATATACATTTCCTCTGACTAATTTTACAAATTTTCTATGTATCTTTGTTCTCAACAATTTGATAATGATGTGCTTAAGGATAATTTTTACTTGTTTGTTTTTATAATCCTGCTTGAAATTCTTAAACCTGAAGGCTGTTACCGTATTAAACTTGGGGAAATTTTGGCAATTTTTCCTTCAAATATATTTTTCTTCCTTATTATTTTTCTTCCTCTGGATCACTATCTCTTCACTTATTTATAGTTTCACTCATTTTCACCCCACCCCTTCACTCATTAGTAGTTTCTTTGCTATATACTTAAAATATAAAATATGATTTTTATTTTATTTAGATTATTTTTGTTACCATGAAAACATCCATCTTTTAGACACTTGTATATGTCAAACAAAATTACATATTATATATGTATGTACACACACACACACACATATAAATATATATATATATTTGCTTGGATTATCTCAAAGATTACTGATGCTCTGTCCCTTTCCATTTTAAAATCTTTTATGTTGCTCTTTTTCAGTCTGGATAATTTTTACTGACCTGCCTTTAAGTACACTTTTACTTATATATTCCTTTTCCATCAACTACTAAACCTATTTAACAGGTCTTTTATAATGCAACTTGTATTTTTCAGTCATAAACTTTATTTCTTTTTATTGCTTTCCTGAAATACTTAATTTTTTTGCTTATTATGTCCATCTTTTTTCTATAAATTCTTTAACATACATGCATTTTAAAATTTCTTGTTTTCTTGTGTCATCTGCTTTTGTTAACTATATTTTGTTTTAATTATAGTTACATTTTCCTGCTTTTTTTGGCAGGTGCTATATTTTAATTTTTTTATTTCAGACATTGTAAACAAAATATTTGAGAATAAAGTATAATATTGTTTCAAGTTATTTATTTATCAGAGAGTGAAATCCCTTTTGTCTGTTTGTAAGGCATAATTTTCTGTTTGACAGTTATGGTTAAGCGTTCATCATTTTAGAGTGTTCCTAGAACCAAATTGAGTGGAAATTTCAAGATAGATTTGGTTTATCTTTGGATCCAATTCAACCAGACTCAAGGGTTGAACAACTATGAAAAAAACATCACATGCCTACATCCATTCCACTGCTATTATCTTGGCAAAAAATCTGGGACATGATAAGTGAAAATATTCAGGGATTTTCCAGACTTCAGTATATTCTGTCAACTTATGCAGAATTCTAGGGCTTATCTCATTTCTCTTCACTCATGCAGAATTGGCTCTTCAAACAATTTGCCCCCAGAATGACCACACTAAAGGTATGGACATTTCCACAACTTTCTCCTTATGAAGGAGTCACTTTCTTTTAGCACTAAGTTTCTCAAGGATTCTTTGTATTATTCCTTGCTATCTGGTTTTAAAAAATCTAAATTTTTGGTTATTTTATTTGAGTACTTTGTAGGTGTCATTCCACTAGTTTGTTTCCCATATTTTCTATTTCAAAGTCAGTCATAGGTTTTATCTTCTCACCTTGAAAATAAGATATCTTTTTTTCCCTGTCAAGATTTTTCTCTTTAAGCTGAGTTTTACTAAGATAAAACTAGATATGTTGGTATCGTAATCACCTTGGTTGGAACTTATGGTGGGTTTACAGTACCATTTATTGTTTTGTTGCTGTGTTGAACACTTTATTCCACAGTCATGTCCAGTCTTCTTTGTCCAGTCTTCAAAGCTCTTCTTACCTTTGTACTGATCACACTTTAGGGCTCCATATTGTCCCATTTCTTTGAAGGGATGTTAAGAAATAGACAGGATACCTTAAATGTGCCTATTTTGCATGTTTTCTAACTCTGATCTCCACTTATTTAGGATGCTTTTCCATATCACCACTGCTTTTCTTCCCTTGCATTAGTTCAGCAATACTGAGGTGGAGTTTATGCATACGTTCTTGTTTATCAATGAATATATGCCTAGCCTATCCTGTGCTGAACTCGATACTAACTGGCAAAAAGACAACAGTTGCTTGCCATCAGGACATTCACAGTTTTGGTTACAGTCTTTTCTGAACAAATTATTTGTCTGTGGTGATGATGTTAGTGATGATGGAAAT
This sequence comes from Uropsilus gracilis, assembly GCA_004024945.1. Taxonomy (NCBI): domain Eukaryota; kingdom Metazoa; phylum Chordata; class Mammalia; order Eulipotyphla; family Talpidae; genus Uropsilus; species Uropsilus gracilis. The sequence continues at coordinate 84,678 of PVHY01002331.1, read as the reverse complement.
GATGACGATAGTTACCTTTATTGAGTACTTAATAAGTGCCAAGAACTTTTCTTAATAGTTTGCATTTACAAGTTCTTAAATTATCATACTAACCTTTGGAGATAGTTATTATTTTTATCTTGATTTTATAATGGAGAAGTTGAAGCATATGAAATGAATGTATAAATTAATGAATGGCTTTTTCTTCCTAAAAAGTTCTGCCACATTTCATAGGACATTGTCATTTAAACTTTCTTTGTATCTGACCTAGTCCTTCTTCCCTCTTGATAACATTACAAAAATATGTCCCTGTATTTTCTTCTCCCATTTATATGTCCATGCTATCCCAGCATTCCCTTTAAGCTCTGTTAATTCTCTGAGGAACAAAAGGGGCAAGGAGATTAAAAAAATAAGATAAGACCTTCTCTTGTCAATCCGCCAAGGTCACTCAAATTAAGATTCTCTGTTCCACAAAACTTACTGTAATTCATCTGGAATAACAACAGATATCAATATTGAAAATCCTCCTGACCAAAAAAAAAAGAGAGAACAGCATTATTACAATCCCAGACTTCAAATTATACTACAGAGCCATAATAATTAAAATAGCATGGTACTGGTACAAAAACAGACAATAAGACCAATAGAACAAAATTGAGTGTCCAGAAATAAAACCATACATATGGTCAACTAATCTTTGACAAAGGAGCAAAAAACATACATTGGAAAAAGGAAAAGTCTCTCCAATAAATGGTGTTGGGGAAACTGCACCATAGCATGCCAAAAAAAATAATAAAATAAATCAAGACAACTTCCTCACACCCTGTACAAAAACCAACTCAAAATAAATAAAAGACATGGGTATAAGACCTGAAACTGTAAAATACATAGAGGAAAACTTGGGCAAAACCCTCCATGAATTATACTTCAGAAATCCATTTCTGGACACATATACAGCTGGTAAAAAAATGAAGGAAAACATAAACAGCTGGAACTACATTAAACTAAAGAGCAAACTTCTCTTTAAAACTTCTGTACAGCAAAAGAGACAATAACCAAACAAAAAGAAACCTAACTGATTGGGAGAAAATTTTTGCCCTCCATATAAGTGATAAGAGTCTGATAACAAAAATCCACAAAGAACTCACACAACTTATCTAAAACAGAGCAAAAAATTCCAGTCAAAAAATGGGGAGAAGAACTAAAATACACTTCTCCAAAGAGGAAATACAGATGGCCAACAGGCATATAAAAAATGCTCCACCTCACTAATCAAAGAAATGCAAATCAGAACGACACTGAGATATCATCTTATACCACTAAGAATGGCCTATATTAAAAAAATGGACAAGTGTTGGTGTGGATGTGGAGAAAAACAAACACTCTTAAACTGCTATTGAGAGTGCAAACTGGTCCAGTCATTATGGAAGGCTATGTGGAGAACTCTCAAACAACTGAAAGTGTAACTACAATTCGACCCAGCAATCCCACTACTGGGAATCTATCAAAGGATAAAAAAAACACTCCTTTATAAGGACACCTATATTATCATGTTTATTGCAGTACTAATTATAATTGTCAAGATATAGAAATGACCCAAATGCCCCCAAACTGATGAATGGCTGAAAAAGATGTGGTGTATTTACACAATGGAATATTATGCATCAGTCAAAGAAGACAAACTTATGTGATTTGCAATAACGTGGATGGAGCTAGAAGGAATCATGTTAGTGGAAATTAGCCAGAAAGAGAAAGAGAAATGCAGGATGGTCTCACTTATATGAAGGATACAGAGGAAATAAACAGACACACACAAAAATTTAAAACTGCCAACAGAACTGAAGCATAGATAAAGAGAGGGGGAGGAGAGTAAAATTGGGGGAGGGGGAGGGCACAAGAGATAAAGAAGGTGTATGGGTGATAAGCTGATGGGAGAAGACTGGGATATACAATGAGTAATATATATTAATATATATATGCATATATGTGCGTGTGTATACATGCATTCCAAAAACATAAAGAAACAAGGAAAAAAGACTGTTCCAACCACAATTTTGTGTTTTCTGTGACTAAGAGCCCTGGGGAGCTCCAGAATATCTGTCAGTTGCTTTACATCTTAATATCAGAGAAACAATGTTCAACTGACCAATAGAGGAACAGAGAAGTCTGGATATATAGTCTTTTATCAAGCAAGTATTTATTGAATGACTACTACCTATTTGGTCTTATTCTGGATGCCTAATATGGAATAACAAATAAAATCAACATGGTCCCTATGCTCACAGCACTCAGAGCTTAGGGATTAATCCAAGAGGAGATTCTTGTATAAGAGAAATAACTGCTATTATGTTAGATTCTGAATTTCTCATAGTTCGGCAGCAAATCACAATAGACTTTCAAGCTGTGGTCAAGTCTACTAGTGCTACAGGAGACTCAAACCACAGGGGGAATTAACCTCGCATCCTAAGACTCAAGGTCAGAGTGGGCTAGAACATCAAGTTCAGCCTTCCTGTGTCCTCTTCCTCCTGAGATGAGTTTGTTCTGAGGCATGACCTGCAATGCAGCCATTCTCCTGAGACTAAAGTCTGCCTTGAACTTCAGTTCACTTGGCTAAGGGCTGGGTATTTTACCTCATTCTTCATTCTTGTGCCCAACACATGCCAGAGACACTTCTAGTTCTTGCAGGCTTCTTTCCCTAAAAGCTGGCCTTTTCTGGCAAACCCAGCTGCTAGCTAGGGTCTTATTCCAAAGCAGATGGACCACCCAGAACCATGACATTGTCAGCTTCCTGACTTCAGGCATCACTGCTGTGTGGATGCTGCTGCTGCTGCTGCTGCACCATGTCCTCCAGTTCCAAATCCTCCCAAATGTTAGCAAGTGCCTGTGGGAGACTGTTTGTTATATTTATTTATTTATTTATTTTTTTGTGCTGGAGGCCACTCCCCCCCATGGGATCAGCTCTTCAGATCTGGTAAAATTTCTAACCCCAGCCCTTCCTTTTCCCACTTCTTCCCGGTCCCTGACAGCCGTTACAAAGTCCCAGCAGTCCCTCTCATCAAAGCCCTCCAGAGATGTGACAAGCTTTTGTTCCTGGATGTTAATTCTAGTTTTTATTGTCTTGTGATCTCATGCACCAATGTTTGGTGATTTATCCATTTACCTCTTCTTATTTTCCCACAGCAACACAAGGATTTTCCATAGGAACTCTCTTAACTCTTGTGTGTCATGACAGAACATTTCCCCCCAAAGTCCAAGAGTGAAGGCTGGAGTCAGTGTGTGTTGGGAGACCTGGATTTCCTCACCATACCTCCATCTAACTGTATGACTGTAGGTAATGCAAATCCTTTTGCTCTTACTCAATATTCTGGTCAGTAATGAAAGGGTCAGCTATAAGGTGTCTGATTCCTTATTACTCAAATTTTATTGACATCAAGTTGGCTGAGACCTTTTTAAAGCAATTCCTGACTTACTGCTGTCTCTCAAATGCCCATCAGAATGTATCATCCACTCAACTAACATTTATTTTTCTTCCACTTTGGATGAAGTATATTCTTAATAAGGTTTACACATAACTTAATTTTTGCTTTCATTTCTATTATATTTTATACATTAATATTAACTGAATGCACAGCACATTTTATACTTTCCAAGTTCGTTTATGATTAGTGTTCTACTGAATTTCATAAAGACCCTGTTAGGAATGAAAAGCTCTCCATTCTCTTTTTTGCTTTCTTCCTTCTCCCTCCATCCTCTTCTTTCTTTTTATTATGTCCTGCTATACTTTCTCTCCTTTTTCTCTTCCTCCTGCCTCCCCCCCACTTCTTTTTTTTTTTTTTTTTTTACAAATTCAGGCAACTATGCATTGAAAAGTAAATTATTTATTTGCTAAAAACAGTACAACCAGTTAGTGGCAGGTCCTAAATAGAATTCGGTTTCCTGACAACTAGTTAGATCTTTGACTTTCCCAGGTTCTTTTCTCACCCTCATTGAACACTTCATAGCCATGCATCAGTTTCTTCTATATTATTCTTCTTTCTCACATAATCCAGGATGAGTACTAAATTAGTGGATGAAATAAATTCTTCCCTCCTCAAAAATAAAAAGTTTCTAGCAGCCAAAAATACATGCTGTATGGTGCCTATCTCTCTTGGTGATAAAAAAGATTAACCTGTGGTTCTCCAGTCAGGTATTCTGAAATCTCAATACCTTTAGTCAACTCAGTCACTTAAGGAAACCTAACTGTGCAAAGGAAGAAGCAAGAGGACTTTCAGGGAACAACAATACTCCAGCTCATTGGCTGGGCCATAAGCTACCAACGTTACATAATTCAGAATTTTCCCAAGAGCTGAAAGAGCTGCGTGTGTTCCCAACTCTTTGGTATCAGGAAGAAGGGATTAAGTGAATGTTTTCAGCTTCACAGGAAAAGGTAATAAAAATACAAGTATATTTTGGGTCAGGTTCAATTTCTGCTTCGTTTTTCCAAATCTCTCTAAAGAAAAAAAAAAAAAAAAACAAAAACTGTAGCACAACAGAAACTTTAACACCCAGGCAGATAAGATTCTTTACCGCAACCCAGGTAGTTATCAGTTTCCCAATACAAACCTAATTATGTACAACGCCTAATACAGCAAGCTTAATAAAATGGGGGGAAAGTTAAAGATAGTTGGGTCAGGTCTGTCAGTCATAGTAAGACCATCATTAGTTACTATTTTAATGGTTCATTTGATTAAATGCTAAGCTATTGTCTTGTAATTATGTGTATTCAAGGGAAAAATACTCAAGTTCAATTAGGAATGTATCTTTTACTGCACTATGTTTAATGAAGTCGCAACATCACCATAATAAGCAAGGAATAATGAAAATCTTCTTTTGAAATTGCAATAGAAGAATTCGCAGAGAAGTAGCTGGCATGTGTAATACGATGAGTTCCCTTAAATGGCTCAACTGTTGATCAAAAAAGCAAATTATATAAGTGGATACTGCAAGGCAGAAACATGTGGACACAGCTGGAGTGTCATGTGTCATGGTTCCAGTCATTGCCAGCTGGCGGTCACACAAAAGCAGGCCAAGCCAAACAATTACTGTTATTCATAAGAGCAAATGTGCATTCCAAACACACAGTGCAGGCTTTATGAAATAACTGAGAGTTCAGATGCATCCAGACAGCCGAGCTGTTTTTTCATTCCACGTCCCTGGGTGCCAGGCCAATATGGCAAACTGACTCTGCTATTCAGAAATCCTTATCTTTACCCAATTAACCAAATCACTGTGACATTCGAGAGTTCTTCATGCACTTTGCTGAGTGCGTGAAACCAGCAGGCTTACCAGGTGGCAGATGCACAGCTTCTGGAAGCAATCTGCTTTCTTTTTTCCCCCTTGAGCTGTAAATACCATGTTAGACCACTGCCCGTTACGAACCAGTCAGACTCAAACATCTGAATAGAGATGTGAAGATCCGGTGACCTTCCCTAGGGCCCTCAGTCCTGTGTGCCTGTGGAGTGGATGTTTTCCAAGAGCTTGCCTTGGTTGGGTTAAGGGTGCCCAAAGTCAGGCAGTAGGAATATGTACTCTTGTTTAGGGAAAAAGGAGTTAAGTGGAAAGACATTTTTCAGAGAGTTTGATAGTAAGAATCCTGAAATTGCTTAACTAGAGAGCAAAGGAGGGAGAAGCAAAACAGAACCGTTGCTTCCATGATTTTCATCTATTCAAATAAAACGGTCATTTTTTTTTTCTATCTTGCTTGTTATATCTTTCAAGACACAGGTTCACAGTGCATGTGAAAATGTATGTCATTGCGTTCCTGCTTACAGCCACATAAAAACACAAAAAAATTGCTGGGGTGGAAGGCTAATGAAGTTTACAATGGCTAAGGAAGTTTCACTGCAATAGAAAGTGAGTGGTTATATTTAAACATATCCCATCAAGAGACACTCTGTCAAGACAAGAAGTGTCCGTTAGACATAGGATGTGAGCCATATCAATGACTTTGTTTATTGACTACATCTGTGGCCTTATGTTTTCTAGTAGCCACATTTAATAAGGTCGAGGGAAACAAGTGAAATTCATTTTCATAATACATTTTATCAAATGCAATATAGCTCAGCTATCATTCTATCATTTCAACATAAAAGTATTACTAAAATAGTTTATTTTCCTTTTTCGGTACTAAGTCCTGAAATCTGGTGTGTATTTTGTATTACAACATATCTCAATTTAGACTAGGCCCATCTCAGTGCTTGATAGCTACCTGTGGCTGATACCAACTATTTTGGATGGCATGATGAGGCTTTGGCAGCGGGCATAATGAGGCTACCTGTGCATACCTGTCCACTACCGTGGGAGAATGGGCAACTTACTGAATGAAGAGTATAGTATTCTAGTGCCTAACTCTGTTGTGAAATTTCCTCTTCCTCTGTTAAAGTGACCATGCATTGAAAATAATAAAATCTACCCAACTGCCTCCATTAAGTTTATGCTGTGACTTCTCAGCAGATAAAAAGAGTCTATTTTGAGAAGTAGTGTTGTAGCAATGGCAGGCAACACCTGAAAACTTGTTCAGAGTAACTGCAAATTCTATGAAGAGAGAAGAACCAGGCTTTACCTTAATTCTCTATGCCTGTTATTTTTCTCATAAGACTAGGTTTTAAACTCAGCTATGAGTGTCAAAGGCTGAAGTCTCTCTCATTACATATAAAGGTTTGCAGATGGCTTAAAAATGACCAGTCAGGATATGGAAACAAACTAAATGCCTCAAAAATAGATAAAGGAATCAGAAAATTGTGGTATATTTATACAATAGAATAATATTCAGCAATCAAAAAAGACAAATTTGATGCATTTGTGATAACATGGATGGACCTAGAAGGAACCATGCTTGTGGAAATAAGGCAGAAAGAAAAAGAGAAATACTGGAGGATCTCACCCATACGTGGGATATAGACAAAACAAAAAAACCAAATGACAAGGAAAATTTTAAACTAACTGTTGGCAGAATGAAAGCATAGAGCAAGAAAGGGGGCAAAATCCGGGGAGGGATGTACACAAGAGATAAGATGATGTTTCACGGGTGACAAGGTGGTGGGAAAATCTCAGGGTATACAATGATGTAATATGTGTGTGTGTGTGTGTGTGTGTGCGCGTGTGTGCAATCAATTAAAAAATAAATTCTTCTAAGAGTTATAAAAAAAAGTAAAAACAACCAGCAACCAGCTAAGCCATTACCACTGTTCTTCCATATGAGGGACTTTCTTCCATGGCGGATGCCATACAGTCATGGATTCCAGATTTTCTTTGAAAAGCAAGACCACATGCCAGCACGCTGTCCAGGATACACTGTGCTGTTGCACGTCACTTGTGCAACTGTGAGTTGCCGTGAGTCCAGCTACCATTTCTTTAGCCTTGACTTTGTCACAGCCCACGCCAGCACCTGTCTTGCGGTGTCCGAGACAATGGAACTACCTGCCTTTGTGCTTTCCATGGTGAAGTACATGAGGAATACCGGCAGCTCCTGCCCACCAGACGCCACATCAAAGTCCATCAAGCCAGCTTTGCCATTGTTAGGACACTTGCCTTAAACTTTCGTCAAGACTAAGACAAGCATTGACCACCATCTTTGTCTGTGTAGGAACTAACTTTTCATTAAATTAAAAATCATACTCATAATGGCAATGCATTCAGGCCATACCTCAAAATTTAAAAACTTTTCAGTTTGCACATTTTAATTCATCACCAGGCCTGGCTCAGACATCTCCTGAGACAGTTCGAGGCAGCAATTGGAAGGAGCCCAGGGCTAGGAGTGGGAGACCAGGGTTAAAACCCAGGCTGTACGATCATGTATTTTTTTCTGACTCAGTTTCAACTTCTGTAAAATGGGGGTGAAAATCTATGCCTCATATACCTCCTCTGGGTGGCTGTAAAGAAGAAATGAACTGTAGATATGAAAGAACTTGACAAGAATGTATTACTCCTAATTCTGGAGCTATAATGAGAGCAGGAAGGGAACTAAGCTTAGAGACTTCGCCATGCCAGATGCATTACCTCTGGAAGTGGGTTTCTCGCCCAGACTGGGATTCTTGGCTTCACTTCCTTGCCACACCCTCACACCTGTGCTCTGTGAGAGGATATTCATGAGTGATTTGTTCTAGGCTTTAGGAGAAGGGGGAAGGGAAGGATGGTAGAGGACGATGGAACAGAGAAGGGTGAGGAATGAGTTATATGCAGGGGGACTTGAGTTGTGTCAACTTGTTTGGAAACCTGGATAGGGCTTGAGAATCTGGAAAGAGAGGGAGGAGGTAAAGTATAAGCAGTGTCCTCTGGGTTCTATCTACCTAGTGTGCTATTCAGGGCCTTCTACCTTCTGGAATTTTCTTCCCTAAGATACCAGCAGGGTCATTCTCATTTCCTTCAAGCCTTAGGTCAAGTTTCAGCTTTTTATAGAGGCTAGTCTGATTATCCTGTGCAAATAGCCCCTATCAATTTCCTCCTATCCTGCTTAACTGTAAACTTTTCTTCATAGAACTTACTCTAATCTTACATATTATATATATAAAAGCAGGCTAAGAGGATATTGATAGTAATGTAATATAATATTATTATATAGTAATATTATATATACTATATGCCACACACATATATCATATATCATTATATTATATAATAGACATCCTATTATATATTTATTATATATTATATGCTATATTATAATATATATCATATGTGTAATATATAATTATTATGATATATTATATATAATGTATATAATAAATATGTTGTATAAATACATATATAATATGATATGTATAAAATCTTCTTACCCAGTATATATATTTGCACATGCATAATTTTCCCCCATTATTCATCACTCCACTAAAATGTAAGCTCCATAAAAGCAAGGACTTTGCTTGGCTTTCAATCTTCTATGTAATATGTCATATTTCCTTTCACTGTCCACCCCTTACCAGCTTTATTATAGTAGAATTAACAAATAAGATTGTGTACAACATGCTGCATGATGACCAATGTATACACAGTGAAAGGATTTCTCCCATTGAATTAATTACTGCATCTACTGCCTTATACATTTACCTCCACCTTTTTTGGATGGAATGAGAAGTTATAAGTTCTACTCTTACCAAATTTCAAATATACAATACAATGTAATCAGCTATAATTATCATGCTAGACATTAGATTCTCAAACTTATAACCGGAAGCTTGTATCCCTTTAATCAACTTTTCTCTATTACCCCCAGTCAAGGGTAACCACTTTTCAACTCTGTTTCTATGAATGGAACTTCCCCTCTTTTTTTCAGATTCCACTTTTAAGTGATCTCAAGCAGTATTTGTCTTTTCTTGTCTAGTTTAGTTCACTTAGCACAACGTGTTCCGGCGTCACCCAAGTTGTTGTCAATGACAAGATCTCCTTCTTTTTACAGGTTGAATAGTATTTTCACATATACATGTACACACACACATATCACAAGGTATCACTATTTCGAGCACATTTTCTCAATCCATTCATCTGCTAATAAGATTATTGAGTTGTTCATATACCTTAATTATGAAAAAATGTGATCATGAACATAGGAACAAATTTATCTTTTCAAGAAATGGTTGCATTTCCTTTGATATATATTCAGAAGTGGGGTTGCTGGATCATATGGCGGTCCTGCTTTTAATTTCTTGAGGAAGTTTCACACTGTCCTAGTGTAGTGGTCCTAGTAGTGCACCTAGTGGGTATGCTACTTTAAACTCCCACAACCTGTACAAGTGTTATTGTCTCTCAACACCCTTCCAGCAATGTTAACTGCCTGAAAACTCATGAAAGGTATGAAGTGCTATCTCACTTTGATTTTGATTTGCATTTCTCTGAGGATAAGTGGTGATAAGCAACATGTCTTGTTCCATGGATGGACCTGAATGATCATGGTCATGGATGGATGACCAACAGGGTCATCCTTATGTCTTCTTCAGAAAAGTCTATCCTTAGCTCTTCTGCCTCTCAGCTTATTAGAGTATTTGTTTCTTGTTGAGTTGTAAGAGTTCTTTACAGACTTGGGGTATTAGTTCCTTGCCAACATCAAAAATATTGGATGTGCAAATATTTTCCTATCTCTTCATTTGTAGTTTTGTGGTCCTTAACACGAATGTGTCTTATAGGCAGCATATAATTGGATATATTTTTTTATTCATTAGCCACTCTGTGTATTTGATTAAAGAACTTATTCATTTCACTTTCAAAGTAATTATTGAGAGGGAGGGAGTTACTATTACCATTTTCCTTAAATGAGTGAATGGATAAATAAATGAATTAAATACATATCTACTGAAATATTTTACCATATATTTTCCCAATCACTAGCACAAAATTTTAATTGAATAAATGTTTCATTTCCTTAAATGATTATACTGCAAAGATACTCTACAAACCATGCCTCAATTTGCAGCAAAGCTTTGTATCTAAAGGCAAACCAACAGGAATTGTGGATGGAAGTTAGGCAGGAAGAGTGTGACACATTAAGCTCTGTAGGATACTTATGGCGGTTGTGGTTATTCATTCATTCAACAAACACTACTTGAGTACACTGTATGTGCTGAGACCACTAGACACTAAGGAAACAAGATCAAAAGCCCAAACATGTCCACTGGACTTTATATTTAGTTGTTGCCTTCAGAATCTTGAGCATGTAATATGATGATTTTCTGGGTTTCTGTCAGAAGGTAAAAATGTAGCTTCTTTTGCTTTTGCATTAAGAAATAAAACTCCAGCTTTAACTTTCCAACCCCTCACTCCCACCAGCCCCTGATTTAGCTTAACCTAACAGCACTCATTCATGGAACGACTCCAAAACTCACTACGGATGCCTGTGCAAGGGCTTTAGAAATGAATCTCCTCTCCTGTGCCTTTTCCAGTAAGAAACTGCCAAGATACTGAAGGGGTAGCGCACACTTCAATTGCTGGGGAAGGACCCCACATCCCCATCCTTGAGCCTGTGCACATCCCATGCACCAGTCTCTGGGCAAACCATGAACTGCTTTGGCCACTCTTGGGACATCGGGTCTTGGTAGGAAGCTCAGCTACGTGAAGAAAGTCCACTGTCCAAGGTTCCTTCTCTTCTTTCCTGTTTCTTTCCTCACACTTCTTGGCCACTTATCATTTTCCATTTAGTGCGGGCAGTCTTCATACCTTCAAAACATTTTCCTTCTCCCAGCAGAGGGGAATCTATCCTTAAATAAAGGTCTCAGTTTTCTGTGTGTGCAGGGATCCTTTGCCAGGAGTCCAGTTGCTTTTGTGCCTTTGCCACCCGGCCTCTGCCTGTATGTCCGAGTTTCTAGTATGGGAACAGATTCCTTGGAAGGAAACTTGCTGCTTTTGGGCCACAAGGCCTCTTTTCTGAGAGGGGGAGACAGAGTGAGAAGGTGCAGGGAAGGCTGGCTTGAAGGTTCCATGAAAAAGGTTCTTCAGTCCTGGCTTGAACGGTGGTTTTGTGTGACAGAAGAATCCTTCAGTCTTTCTGGTTTTGGCCAAGACTGCCTGCTTCTTTATGGGATGTTGATGAATTTGCGCCTGGTTCCTCTCTCACGATTACCTCTGTGTTTACACTCCAGTGCCTTGGAGTCGCTGCTGTATCTTGAATGCTCATTCAAGGAGAGTAACTCAAGGGGTGACAGCTGGTGAGGTCACCTGGCTGTCTAGCCAAGGCCCATGTGCCATTACAATGAAGTAATAATGTATTTATAACACACCTACCCGCTGATGGCTTCTATTGCTGTGGCTTTCCCCCCGCATTTGCACAGATGTTTTTTGAGAACTCAAGAATTGGCCTCCAGAAACAACCTCCTAGCAAACAAACTCTGTCTGTTGACTCTGGTGGGTGCTTTTAACGAGAGTTGTTAGCACGTGGGATTTATGTTTTAAATATCATTTTAATTTCTCAGGCAACATTTTTACCACAAGATGTTAATTCACTGGTACACTTGAATCCCATAACCTCTCTCTCATTCCCTCACTTTCTGTCTCTCAATCATATGCTCTCTCTCTCTTTAAATAAAAATATGGAATTGGTTTCTAAGGAAATATTCTCAGTGCCTGATTCATCGAAACACAGTGCATTAATTTTCCATGGAATTTACTCTGAAATGTCATAGGCCCTTTTCTCGATAAATGATGTACCTTTGTGATTCATGAAGCCCCCCTCTTGATTCCCTAGCAGCACCCTCTTCGTCATACACAAGGACTATGCAGTAAGCCCCAATAGGACTGGTACATCTTCCCCAGAGACATGAGCTGCTTTTCACATTTATCAGAAAATAACTGGAAAGCATTTAAAGATGAAAGTGCACAAACTAGTATGGAATCCTAAGAGGACTGTTAAATCAATTTCTTCAATCTGAGGATTTCTTGATAGCAACGGGTTTGCAAAAATAGTCCTAATCGATCTCACAATTAGCATGCTAGACATTTAAAAGAAAAACCTGTTGGATAGTTTTTATTACGACAATCTCAGTGTGTCTGTCTTCTTCTCCTCTTATGCCGATATGTTTTAGATCTGCTTCTTGCATCGGACTGAGTCTGCCCTGAAAGGCACTACCTTACTTAAAAGCATTCCCATGACTCACGGCTTCCTCCTGAGCCACTGGAACAAGAGCAAATCTGTCTAAACTTACACACATCCTTCCTGTTTTTCACCAGCTCTGAAAAAGGTGATATCGATTGTGACACTTGAGATAAGAAGATAAAAAACTTTCTCTCCTTCACCTCACTTTGTCATCAGTGCCATCAGCTTTTGACACTCAACTACTCCCTGATGCTTCATAACTATTGCCAAAATTTCCATTTGGTTCTCAACTCCCTGACCTCTAGACTCTGTAGACCACACCCTCCTCCAAGCTTGTACCCACTGGCTTCTGACACAATGCACTCAGAGGGTCATTCCCCAATTTCTCTTGTCCCTCTTTCCCCTTTTGTGACCTATATCTTGTTGGCCTTCCGGTTCCCTGCACTCCCTTTCCCAGTTACCCCTTACCCAACCCCTGGCACATAGTTTCAGCCAAATTTTGGTATCAGTTATGACCCTCTTCTCTCCAACTTGATGTCTAGAAAGGGGTGAATGTATCATCCACTCTTGAACTTTTCCTTTTCCTCTTTTTTCCCCTAAGGCTAGGTTTTGCTATGTTGCCCAGCATAGTCCCAATCTGGGATCAGATTGCAGATCCTGAATCAGATCTGGGATCCGCAGACTCAGACGATCCTCCAGACCCAGCCTCCCAGGTAGCTGGGATTACAGGCATGCGCCACCATGCCCAGCTATTTTTTGGGAACTAGGTCTTGTTATGTTGCCCAGGGTGGGTCTTGAACCTGCTGAATCAAGCGATTCCTAGCCTCAGCCTTCCTTCCTAGGCTGGGATTAAAGGTACGCACCACTACTGGAATTTTCCTTTTACTGTCTTCAGTGAGGTCTAACTTAACAATCCTCCCAGCCTTTTACTCAGAAGGTTAGTCAGAAACACTAGCATCATCTTTCTCATCTCTTCCTCTTTGCCGACAGCCCTTCCTGAACATGGTCTATTCCTTCACTGTGTCTGATTATTCCTCTTTATTGTCCTGAGAAAAGTTGGAGTCACCTTGGTGCTTCTAAAACATAAACTTGCTGAGCCCCACCCTGAAGATTGTGATTCAGTATTTCTAGGGTGGGGCCTCGCATTTGTGTTCTGATGAAACTAAGGGATTTAGACACAGAGCCAGGTGGGGAAGCATAGCTGGAGACACTGAAATTTCTGCTTTCACAGTGCCTGCCTGAGGTCAGGCAGTCCCCTCAGCAGGCTCCATGTGAGTTGGCCCTGCTGTCCTAGCTTCCTTTTCCCCAATCAGACAACCTGTTACAGTCAGAGGCATTTTCTAGACACACTTTCAGATCTGACGTTCTCATGCTTAAAAGTGTTGGTGGCTGCTTCCAATCTGTAGCTTTCATACCCCTTATCGTATGTATTTACCTCCCCCATTCCCACTGCCCAGCCCAGATCTGGTCACCTTCCTGATACATTTCCACTGTCAGGAAGGTAGTCCATCCCTTTTCATAGCTTCTGGGGCATTCTGGAAGTGTGGATATGATAGCTGGAGTAATCTGCCCAAGGACAGTTTCAAAGTCAGCTCTTTCACCCACTGGGGGAACCCTCCTTGGCAAGAAACTCTCTCCTGTGTACCTATAGCACTGTGACCCTCTCCTCCTCCAGGTCTGGTACTTGGTAGGTTTAGGGATGCAAGTCTCCTGGCTCCTCTCTCTATCACACACTAGTAAAGAGCTTTTTTTTAAGACAGAGGTGACTGCCCTCACCCCTGTCCCACCGTACCTAGCATTTAGATGGATAAATGCTATCCATCTGTGAAACAACACATATGTTGTTTCAGCATCAGGGATAAGGCTGTGTAAAGGCTTCCTGAGACTCATTCCCATGTGGATATGTGTGGATGCTTCTCTACACCAACATGTAATTCTCCAAAACCAGCAGGGCGTTTGAGGATTCAACTCAGTCTAGACATTATCTACCTGTTGATCGCATCAGATTCCACAAGTTAGGGACTCAGACTTCCAAGTTAAGTGGTAAGCCCTGGCTGTGGTTCTGGACCAACTATTTATAGGCAGGAGGTTCCCAAGAACCTCTCCTGACTAACTCCTTGGTTAGTGTCCTAGCGCATCTCACAGAACTCAGGAAGCCCATTTACTCACCAGTTCGTGTTTTATTACAAAGGACTTTTATTACTCAGGAAGAGCCAGTTGGAAAGGAGCATAGGACAAGGTATGAGGGAAGGGGGTGAAGCTTCCTTGCCTTTTCCAAATGCCCTACTCTTCCCAACATACCACATGTTCACCAAACTGGAAGCATTCCAAACCCACACCTATGGGGTTTTTATAGGGATTTCATTGCATGGGCATGAGATTGATTAAATTATTAGTCATTGGTAATTTATTCTGCTCCAACCTCTCTCCCTTCCCTGAAGGTCTGGGGGTGCTACTGGAGTTTCAACTCTCTAACTTGAGGCTAGTTCTACAGGCAACTAACCCCCACCCTTTGAAGTTTCCAGAGTCACCGTGCTCACATAACAGAAGATACTATCACTCCCAACACTTAGGAAATACCAAGGGATTGGTAACCTGTGCAACAAAGACAATGGATGAAGACCAAATGTGCATGAGAAATCTACTCTGGTCATCTCAATGACCCAATAAATATCATAAATCATACTATCACAAGTAGGGTTTTAATACACAAAAACCTTAGCGATCATATTTTCCAGAATATTATACAATAATATTTGTAGAAGCTTTACTCTCTTATTACCACACTCAGTGTGGGACTGGTATCCATGTTGATGCCTTTCTAGAGTCATGCTGGTGTGGATGGGATGAAGGATAAGGGTTCAAACCCCTCCCTTGCCCTTTCTTTTCATGAGACCCTGTACCAAACCTTTAACATCATTGTTTCTTCGCTCCCTTCTCTGTAACCAGAGGTTAATCATATCTAGATTACACGGTTGAAAAACAAGTGAAATGGGATCACCTATAAGAAAGCACTAGAGCACTAGGCTCATAGAGGACATAGAACAAATGTCACCTGCTTTTCCTTGCTCAAAACCAGGGTGCGCTTTAGTCAAGAAGGAAATCAAAGGACAGTACCCAGTGCCCAGAGCTAATCTCTGAGCTTTCCTTTGGCTTTCATAAGACTCACCCCTTCCTGTGTGTGATGGTGAAGCTAAGAACAGTTGACACATCCTGGACTCAGACTATTTGGGTACCTGTCTGACCCAGAAGAAACTACTTCATTTCTGCAGACCTTCGTTTTGCCTTCTCTAAAGTGAGATGATAGTAATGATGATGATGATGATACTTATCTCATAGATCTGTCACGGCAAGTTAATGATGTAACACATATACAGCACTTAGTACAATACCTGAAACAGAAGGTATTGCTATACTCTAGTTATTATTAGAAAAAGGAATGCAAGAATGCTGTACATCACGACCTGTTGGTCAATTCAGGCTCATAACCATGGAAAGGAAAGGCATCCTTCTGACTTACATCTCTCTTTAGGTTTTCTCCTGATACAATGAGGCTTCCTCTCACCATCTAACATAAGTGTGACTTCACTGCTTCTGCCCTTTTGGTAAATTTTCATTATGATGTGCAATTTAATGCAATTAATTATAGGATTTAACATAATTACACTTATGAAATTTAATAATCCAATTCAATTTAAATTGTCCCCATTTTTCTTCACAGAGTATGCACCTCCTTACCCACACTATTGCCTCAGGCATCCAGGAGAGAACTTGGCTTTCTGCTTCTCTTCAGTGTTTTGGAAAACAGGAGGGGAGAGCCCTCGAGGTGTTACTGGCTCAAGTCCCTTCTTGGATAACTCAGATTTGAGGTTGCAAGAGGTAGCCTGTGTTTTTGACTCTTCCTTTTTATGAGTTTCTCCCTATAGAGAAGAACAGAGTGCCGAATTCTAGTGGCTGTCTGGGTAATGTGTGAATGACTGAGCAAGCTGGGGACTCCTACCTAAGCCACAGCAATCCTCTCCGCCCTGTGTGGACGAAGGCCAAGTTGGTTGGGTCTTTTTCTGTCAAATTTGGAGTCTTAAAAAAATGTTTTTCCAACTCAAGACAGCCTAGTTACGAAGGATTACTCAGTAATCGTTAAAAGTGAATGGCATGGAAAAAAAGGTGAGCCAGACGAACAGAACCATAGCACACTACATGGCATACTGAAGAACTCGCTCCACTCCCCCCGCCACTCCCTCCAGCCCTCAAACCCCATCTGGTTTTCTTTAAGGTCCAAGTTCTATTCCTTAAACTGGGGTGAATTTGATGTTCAGACATTTCCTCCCAATCTTGGCTTCTCTGAAAGAGTAATCAGGGCTTGATGCTAGTCAGCAAGGTCCAAAGTTTGTGTTAACTGCTCCCTGAGCAAAGAGAATCTTTTATCTTCCAGAACCTACACAGAATGATGAGGGTCCAGGAATACTCAGGAATACTCATGGGTTTTTTTTGTTTTTTGTTAAGATTATTTTAAAACAAAAGTTACATATTTCCAGCCCTTGGTAAAGAGTTAAATTAGACACTCAGCAATTAGGACTTATTTTCTCTTGTGCGTCTGTGGACGAGCTGACATTGATCTGATTTACAATGGTTTTCATTTGGCTTGGCCGATGCTCCTGGTGGGGTTTGGGTCTGCTCTCCATGTTTCTGATCTACCTTAGTCCAGCAGTTGCCCGGGGCACAGGAGCCATACACCTATGCAAGCACATTTCATGTCTGTGCTTGGAGTCACACCTACTAACATTACATTGGCCAAGGTAGCAACATTGCCAAGCCCAAAGTTAAGTGGCTGTAACCCCACCCATCATGAGGCCAAAGTAAGTCACAAAACAGGGAATGGTTATGGAGAAGGTGGGAGAGAGTGATTATTGGCGAGGCAATAACATAAGAAACCACAGTAACCTATTTATGCGTAGGGCAAGAATTTAAACATGTCTACTTGTATTACTTTAGCTCTATGTAACCTTAGGGATTAGCACTCTAATATTTTGCATTGTGAAATTTTAGTGAAAGTAGCATATAGCAGTTGGAGACAGAAGACAAAATGCTACCTGATTTTCTGAGAGGGTGACCCATGGAACACCCTGAACCCCAGATGAGTTAGAAAAGGCAGACCATCCTCCTGGACTCCCTTTATTTCTACAAAGATAGAGTGAAATAACAATGGTGAAAATACTTTGAAAACAATAAAGTGTTGCTTTAACTTTGGAGTTTTGTTCTAATTAGCACAACGCATACATACATCGTCAGGTCCTTCCTCTAGAATCTCAATTTATCTCAACTGGGATGAATTTTAATATCAAAATGATAAGATTTCATTCTAGACCAATTCAATAAGAACTGAGCAGTCAGGGGTTCAGGCATTCGTCTTCTCCAGATCTCCGCTCCTTCCACCCTCACCCCCGGCCCCTCTAGGATTCCTAGGTGCAGCCAGGCTGAGGACCTCTGCTCAGTGCTTTCTCCTGCAGGGCAGGCAGACAAGGTGGGACCAGGGGCACAGGTCTTTGGAATTAGACTCATCTAAGTGTGAGTCCTGATTCTGCTGCCGACTAATTGTGGATTCTGTATCTCAACCTTTCAACTACAAATGGAAACCACAGCATTTCATGATGCTGTGGCAAAGATGAAATAACAAATGCAAGCTGGCCACCATGTACTGAGTGTTTCAAAAATGATAACTGTAGTTATTTCAAGAGGTCTTCTCTAAGCACTCATTCTAGTTAGTCACCCTTTTAACCCTGCTCTGCTTTACTATAGCACCTGATTTCATTTCTATTGTAAGACGAAGGGAGAAGATCTGAAACTGTAAGCAGGTGGCACATTTGGAAAAAGGCAACCAGATGAGACCTAGCAGGCAAGTGAGGAAAGGAGCACTGTGGGAGGAGTCTGGCCCGAGAGGATAAAAAGGCCCACAGAAGTGGGGAAAAGAAGATACTCCATAACAGGCTTTGGCCCCAGAGAAGTGTTTGTAGGTTTCACCAGCCCTGGATCAGGGCAGCCCAGGAGGCTGGCACCCTGGAACTTGACCACCCCAGGGGACGAGGAAAGGTTATGAGAAATGCATATGGGTTTATGGCTTGAAAACTTTGGAACCTGGAAAACCTGGAATCTGTACATGCTGGGAAAGCTTGAAATCTGTGTGTCTCTGAAGACGAGAGAAGAAACATGCTAAATAAAACTTGGAATCTGTGGGGCTCCCACAGATGAGGAGTTGAACCTACTGGAAACTGGAAGTTGTGCCTCTCAAAGACAGGGAGAGGTAAGACGCCCTCTTGGAAACCTGGTCCTTTGTGTGAAATACCTGCTTCAGGTTGGGAGTCGTGAAAAGACGCCATCTTGGAAATGTGCTTCATTGTTTGAAGCTCAGGCTGCTGGTTTGGAGAAGAGACCCCATTTTGGGACTAATGCTTTTTTGTTTTAGGACTTTAGAGACTGCGTAATAACTGGAGTAAGATTGAATCGGGTTAAAAATGGGCAGAAGGAAAAGTTCTTAAAGCTACAAGTGGCCAGTTATCTTACCTCAGTCACCATTTTCAGTTCCAAAGGTCTCAGACATGTTTAAGATGGTGTCCTTTGCCCCTCTAAAACTGAGGCAGACACTACAAAGTCCAGACTTTCTCCAGCATCTTTTATTTGCTTCTTCTCTCTCCAGCATTCCAAGCTGCTCCATTTCTCTAAGGCTCTTCAAATTTCGTTCACAATTGCTGATGCACAAATCAGCTTTCCAAATCCCTGGCCAACGCCAGGTACCAGCTCACTATGCCACCTTGCTGTGGTGCCACACTCTCCACACTGGCTACTTTTACCGGTCACCATGGCTCCTTGTCACCTCCAGCTCACTCTTTAGGGGGTTTCTCTTGGCAGGCCATGTGTTAAATATCAAACGATAACCATTTTGTTAGCGGATATCAAGCAGTCATTTTTTTTGGAAAAAAAGTTAGGCTTCTATGGAAAGGGGCAGGTGAGCTAACCTTATATGGACATAAGAGCCATGTCAGCCAGAAGCCAACCATATATGGCATCAGTGGCCATCAGTTAGCAACATCCCCTTATACAGCAAAGCCCCTCACTAGCCAGATAAGACTCTTATCTCTTAGCCCCTTACTAGCCAACCCAAATGCTATAGGTATCTCCAAGCCCCTTGCTAGCCAACCCAAATGGTTCGCGCATCCCCAAGGCCCTCGGTAAGGGATAAAAGCGAACCATGTGGAGCTCTGGGTTCTCACTCGCCCTGTTGTAGCCACTTCGTTGGTGATCCAGGTCAGTGTTGGACCCTGACTTAAGTCAGAAAATAAATGCCTCTTGCCTTTGCAACACCCATGTGCTGTTGCTGCTGGAATCCCAGAAGGATACTTGAACACATGTGAGCCTGTTTTATCAGTCTGCCATTCTCGTTTTCTTTTTTTTCCTTTCCTTCACTCTTCCCTCATCAGTCTTCACTTTTATCCCCCTATTACCTGCTTCCCATTTTCTCTCGAGGTTCTTTCAAACTCCCTCCACCAGGGTATTTTAGTGTCAATACAATTTTTAACTACATCACTACTCTGTATCAAGATAACTGGTCACTTGTGACCTCAGTGACCCTGGGTTTGCATGGTTTGTAAATATGTCTTGTCACTGTTTTATGAGTAATCTTTCAGTTGTGCATGTAAGTGGAAGAACTCCAGGCATGGGGGTTTACGTACTCGCAAGTTTGGTGCCTGCTTTGCACCCAGTTTCAAAACCACTTTAGTTTGTTTATTGTAACGTACTATATCATGATAGGGATAATGTCAGTCTTGATTGGTATCCTGTGTTCCTAGTACCTAGAATGATGTCCGCCATGTAGTAGGTCTTGAATAAATGTGACTGAAGAACAAATGCGTAAGTGCTACCCACCTTTGGGAAGTCTGATCCTAGTAGTCTCTCCTCATGTGCAACTGGGAGATTTTAATTATTGATTTCCCTCTAAGAGAGATGATTGGTTGCAGTTGCAGAATAAAACTTCCACAAACTCATGGTGATTGGCCTGGCATAGCTGTGAAGGGAGTTCTGAGAGAGGACTGTCTCTGACAGTCCTTGCTGTGCTGGAGGCTGCAGAGAGCACACCTGGTTTTTTCTTTTCTCCTTGATTGACTGCAGATTGGAAGTCCCCCCTCCCCCACAATGAACTTTATCCCAGGTCACAGGGAGGTGGGCAGGTGAGAAGGAGGCATTGTTTTCTCTCCCATCCACCCTATCTTTCACCTGTCCCCTCAGGAGCCTGCCTGTATCAAACATTCATTCACCTTTTGTTAACCCTTGGGTTTTCCAGAGCAAACAAGCCTCTTATAGAGGAAGAAAAGCTTCCAGGCACTTTATGTAAGTACTTAAATGCAAAGCTCACAAGTTTGCACTAGTTGGTAAACTTTTCTATTTGATTTAACCCAAAAAGAAAGGGGTGGTGGAGTCAAGGCTGTTCAACAGTGACACTTGGAAGGTGGCTTCCGTCACTAGACAATAGTGACTAGACAATACACTCTACACTTGGCTATGACTAAAATTCTAAAACAGCTCTTTCTTTCCAAATTCACCTCAAGATGTACAGACCCTTCAGTTGTACACACTGAGGCTCACAGGGCTTAAACTACATGTACAAACTGTCCTAGCTGATTGCTATGGACCCTCAACTGGTTCTCAATCTCTCAACTCAGGTTCACTTATGTGTCTATAAATTCACATCTGTCCTCCTCATTTGCTACAAGAGAGCAGAAAGAAAAAAGAGATTTGGCTTCTCCACTGAAACAGAGATTTAGGGCCAGGACCTGCTAAAAGCTTAAGAGGAAAGAAAAGAAGTAAAGACAAGAATTTGAGCAAAGAAAACTGTTTAAATGAGTGAGCATCTGACCTTTGAAGTGAATTTCTGGCCAACCCAAAGCACCAGAGAGATTTCCCCCCCCCACTAACGAATATTATAGGTTGTGTGGAAAACATAGCTTATTGTTGTTATTTGTTTTGTTGTTGCCTAAAGCCACAATTGGGTATGGAAAATTTGTACTTGTCAGAAGTCCAATAGAAACTTTAATATTTCATTTGAGTGAGTCTCGAGAAAGGTTGGGGCCCCAAAGGGTGCGATAAAGATATTGTGAGCTAACCCAGGAAAGTGTTCATTGTCTGTGTTTCACTTTCTTTACCCCACATTTCATACCTATACTTGCTGGATTGCTAGTCTTCAGTAATTTCTTCTGGAAAAGAAAGTGTATAACTGAACCCTTTGTTATTATGCAATATTTAGTATGAGGCAATTATTTAGTTCCAGTGCATTTACAAAGTGTTCTAGAGTCATTCTGGTAGGTTTTCCTTTACTGAGTGACCTCAGAAAGCATTTTAAGTTAGACTCAGAGACAGTGGGAACTGCTGTCACACAGCAAACTGTTATCTTAATCAGGAAGGAATTCAAGCGGATTAAATCTGTATTTAATAGAGAGTCCCACTGATCCATGTTATTAGGAGTTTATCAGAAAGGGGGATTTTACTGCTAAGTTGTTATTATTCCTGGAGGAAAGTTATCTCATGGGTCCCCTGATTTTTGGAAAACACAAATAAGAAAAAACCCATTGAAGAAGAGCAGCCTACCAAAATGGAGCATTAAGTAAATTCAAAATGCTGTCAAAGAATTGCTTTTGAAATACTTTAGCCCAGATTGTTATTCCAAATGACTTGTACCCAAATTTTAATAAAAATTCAAATTATAGATAAACTGCTCTGAAAAAAGAAAACATTTGTAATTGATTATACTGATATCAAAATCCTACAAAATGACAAAAAGTCACAAATCAATCTCACTCATGAATAATGGGAAGTAGTGATTCTAAATAGAGCACTAATAAATTGAATCTAGTAGCATGTTAAAGAATAATTTGCAGTAAACAGAGCTTATTAAATAAATTTAAGCTGTTTTACTGTACTAAACCTACTAATATAGTAGTTCAAAGAAAAATACTATGACAATTCCAATTTCCTACAGATTCTGAAAAGTTCGAATTGGATATTCATTAGTTCACAGATTCCTAAGAATAAAGGAAATTTCTTTAATTTGATATGGAAAATCTAACTCACCAAGAGACAAAATCTTTTGTGAGGGTGAAATGAGAGATATTTTTTAAACTTAGAAACAAGGGTGGAGGCTTACTGGCACTATGTTTAATATTGTTCTAGAAACCATAACAAATAAAACTTGATATAAAGAATGAGTATTTATTGGAAAGGAGCATAAAAGGTATCATTACAGGCAGATTACAGAAATGTCTACCAAGAACATATAAACAAATTTTAAATGTACATTAAATAAAATGGCATTTAGAATAGTTCAACATTCAAAAATACATTACTGTAACTCACCGTGTCAACATACAATAAAAATTATATCACTTTTTTATCAACAGATGCAGAAAAAGTATTTGACAAGATCCAACATCCATTTATGATAAAATCTCTCAATAATGGAAACAGAAGGAATATATATATATATAAACATGAAAAAGACCATATATAGTAAACTATAGTTAGTATATTATTCAATGGTGAAAATAAAAAATCTTCTATTCTAAGATGAAGCATAAGTGAAAGAGGCCCACTTTCACTACTACCATTCATAGTAGTATTAGAAATCCTAACTATAGCAATTAAGCAACTAGGCAAGATAAAGAAGATCAGAAAGAAGTTAAACTTCTTCAGACAACACAATAAAATACATAGAAAATCCTAAGGATCCACTAAAAAAGGTATTATAAACTAAATCAGCACAGTAAAGTGAGAAGCTTTAAAAAGCAGTATGAAAAAGTTGGTTGCATTCCTAAAACAATGAACTAGAAGGGAAATAATTCCATTTATGAAATTTCTTTCTTTATGAAAGAAATAAGTACCTAGAAATAATTTATCAAACAGGTTAAAGACCTATACAATAAAAACTATAATACATTATCAAAAGAAGTGAAAAGAAGGCACAAGGAAATGTAAAAATATTTCAAGTTTATGAATTGGAAGACTTAACAGAATTAAAAAGGCCATTTTACTGAAAATAATAAGCAGATTTAATGCGCTCTATTAAAATTTCAATGGGAATCCTCAAAGAAAAATAGCAATATTACTGAATTCTTTATGGAGCCGTGAAAGACTCTAAATAGCCAAAGTAACCCTGACAATAAAGAAGAATGGATACATGACATCCCTAGAATAAAAACTATACCACAAAACTATAACACTGAAAGCAATATGGTATTAGAATGAAAGCAAACACATAAATAGAATAGAATTGAGAACTGAGAAATAAATCCACACTTATATGGGTAGTTAAGAAATAACAAAGGTGACGAGAATATACAATTGAGAAAGGAAGTCTATTCCACAAATAGTGATGGGAATTTTGAACAGCCCCAGGCAAAAGAATAAAACTGGACCCCTATATGTCACAACACACAACAATTAATTTGAAATGAAGCAAAGGCTTTGATAGAATACCTGAAATTATAAAATATATACAAGAAAATAGAAGTTAAATTTTTCTCTATGAACTCAGGAATGTCTCTGGGGCAAGGGAAACAGAAGTACAATTCAACAATGGGATTACATCAACTTATAAAGTTTCCACATATTGAAAGAAACTATCACTAAAACAAACATACATCTTACCAAATGGGAAAAATAGTTTCACATCATGCATTTGATTAGGGCCTAGTATCCAAAATCTACAAATAGCTCACAGAACTCAACAAGAAAACAAATAGCTCAATCATAAGATGGTCAGAAGATCTGGATAGATACACACAGAAAAAAACATAAAGATGATTAACAGGCTTATGAGAAAAATGATCATTATCACTTATTGGGGAAATGCAAATTAAAACCACAATGAGATAACACCTTACATCTGTAAGAATGACCCATATCAAGAAGACCTAAAACAGCATATGTTGGACATGGAGAAAAAGGAACCTGGTACAATGTTGGTGGGAATATTGACTAGTCCAGGTTTGATGGGAATAATGTGGAGGTTCCTCAAAATATTAAAAATAGATCTACCATATAATCCTCATTGTCTACCTGAAGAAAACAGGAGCACTACTATTTAGAAGGAATTTATGCCTTTTGTCCATTGTAGCACTATTTATAGCTAAGCTTTCAGAAAAACCTAAGTGGTCAAGGACAGATGAGTGGCTAAAGATATGGTGTATATACACACTATAGAATACTACTTAGTTACAAACAAGGTGAACTACCATTTGAGACAACATGAGTAGAACTGGAAGGGATCGTGCTAGTCAAAATAAGCAAGAAGGAAAAAGACAAATATTGGCTCATTTCACTTATGTGTACTATTAAGAAACAGACAAAGCAAAGAGGCAGACAAAACAAATTCTAGAAATCTGACTGCAGAATTGAGACTAGTAGAGGGTGTCATGGAAGGGTGATAGCAAAGTAGGGAGAGGGTTGGGTTGAATGGACTATAGTGGTAAATGTTAGTGTTTTTTTTTTTTTCCATTTTTCAGAGTATACATAAGAGCACATATTAAACATTACTTTCTAGCTCAGATATTCTGATTAATGCTCTACTATGTTCATCATTTAGAAATCTTCCTTGCTTTTACTGTGTATACATTAGTCTCTTAAATTTATACATTAAACACTTTTTAAAGAACAAGTCAAAATTTCCTGTTATTTTTGCTGGTAAGTCCAAAATTAAAATTTCTGTACTGTGTTAAATCTTTTTAAAATTATATATATATATATATATATATAATATATATATATATATATATATATTTCACATCTTTGTATTCCCCAGTTTCACCCACCACTTCCCCTCACTGACCTTTCCCATCCATCCTCCCTCCCTGAGTTGTGTACTTTAGTTTGGTTGTTACCTTGTCTTGACTTTTCCTCCTGCCCTTTTGTTTTGTTTTTCCTTTATCCCATATATTAGTGAAATAATTTGGCTTCTGTCTTTTTCTTTCTGACTTGTTTCTGCTAATATGATTTCTTCTAGGTCCATCCATGTTATCTCAAATTCATCAAATCTGTCATTTTTAATTGATGAGTAATATTCCACTGTGTATATATACCACATCTTTTTCATCCAGTCATCTGTCTTGGGACATTAGGGTTGCTTTCATGTCCTTGCAATTATAAATAGTGCTGTTATAAACATCTGAGCACAGGTGTCCCTATGTATAAGTATTGAGGTCTCCTTTGTGTAGATTCCCAGAAGAGAGATTGCTGGGTCAAATGGTGGTTCCATTTCCATTAGTTTGAGGGTCCTCCAAACATATTTCCATAGTGGCTGGACCAGTTAACATTTCCACCAGCAGTGCGAGAGTATTCTTTCCACTCCACATCCTTGTCAGCACTTGTTATTGCCTGTTTTGTTTGTTTGTTTGTTTGTTTTTGATGTGGGCCATTCTTACTGGTGTAAGATGGTATCTCATTGATTGATCTTTTGATTTGCATTTCCCTGCTTGAGCATTTTTTCATGTGCCTGTTAGCCATTTGTATTTCCTCTTTGGAGAAGTACCTTTTTAGTTCTCCCCATTTTTAAACTAGGATTTTTGCTCTGTTTTTGTTAAGTTGTGTGAGTTCTTTATGTATCTCTCTTATCAGATCCTTGTCACTTATATGGAAGGTAGAAAAAATTTTCCCACTCAGTTAGGTTTCTTTTATTTTGTCTGTTGTCTCTTTTGCTGTACAGAAGCTTTTTAGTTTAATGTAGTCCCAGCTGTTTGTTTTCCTTCATTTTTTGCTCTCTGTAGATATGTCCAGAAGTGGATTTCTGAATTGTAATTCATGGAGGGTTTTGCCCAAGTTGCTCTATGTATTTTATGGTTTTAGGTCTTACATCCAAGTCTTTTATCCATTTTGAGTTGGTTTTTGTACATGGCGTAAGAGAGTTGTCTTGGTTCATTTTTTTGCATGACTTGATCCAGTGATGTTAGTGTTTTGGTGGTGGATATGGTGTGATCATTTACATGGGTAGAGATGGGAACCCATAATACTTAAAATGTAAACAGTGTCATGAATCAATGTTACCTTAGTAAATATAAACAAACAAGCAAACAGACAGTAACAATCTGTGTTGTAGCTATCATGGTGATAGAATTAAAAGATATTCTGAGAATAAATGATTTGTAATCAAGTATTACTCCATAATCAAGTAAAACTTATTTAAAAATTAAAATAGTCAAAGGCTATTTTGCAGCAGTTACTAAGTTATATAGATAAACCTTAAATCAGCTCCTGATTAGTGAATATGTACTGAGGTATCATAGTTCAAGTTCAATTGGCTAGCTATCCCTATAAGTTTCATATTAAATTTCAGTGTAGAAACATGAGATGGAAATGGCTGGGATACTTGAAATGATGAAATTAGTGTGTCTTTGTGCTGTTGTTCTTATAGGAACGGAGAGCTCTGTATAAGCATTCTCTAAATTCTCTAATAGAAATAACTCATCCTGTGAGCCCACTTTGATTGAAAAGACCACTTGGGATGAAAAGAACTTGGCAGAGCTTAAGAAGGAAAAAAGATGTGGAATAACTGAAACTGCTGACTTCTATGCTTCATTAATTGCCTGACTGAAAGAGGAAGTTCATAGTTATAATTATAATTAATTAATTATTATATTATATGTTATTATAGTTATTAATTAATTATTACTAATAACTTATTAACTATGATATAGTACTTATAATTGTATTTCTGCAATTGTACATATTAATGGATTAATTTTTAGTCAATTTTATCTAGTTCATTTTATAGTGCAGATTCAACTGTTTTCATTTATCTATTTTATGAAACTCCCATTCACCTGGTTTCTTAACATTGTGCTAACATTGACTGGTGTTTTTAACTCATTTTGTCAGCTTTTCCTTCTTTTCTTTTTGTATTAATTCATTTTTTGTTGTTTACATACATATATCCCATCCATCCATCCATCCATCCATCCATCCATCCATCCATCCATCCATCCATCCATCCATCCATCCATCCATCCATCCATCCATCCCTATAGTTTTTACATCACTGTATTCCCTGGGGTTCTCCCACCTCCATATCACCTGTGAACTGTCATCTTGATCTTTTGTGCTCATTCCTTTCCTGATTTCTACCTCCCAAACCCCTGTCTTATTGTTTTAGTTTAGTTGTTAGCTTGTTTTGACTTTTTCTCTAGGCCTCTTATTTTTGCATGTGTGTATTTTCCTTATAGCCCATCTATAAATGAGACCACCTGGTTGCTGTCTTTTTCTTTCTGACTTATTTCTGCTACATGATTCCTTCTAGGTTTATTTATGTTATCACACATGTGTCATATTTGTCTTTTTAGATGGCTGAATAATATTTCATTGTGTAAATCCAGTTGTCAGTTTTGGGCATTGGAGTTGTTTCCATTTCCTGTCTATTGTAAATAATGCTGCAATGAATATTCTAGAACAGCTGTCCTTTTGAATTAGATACCAAAACCAAAGAAACTGAACCAAATGGGGAAACAATTTTTGCTCTCCACACATGTGTCTAACAACAAAGGGTCTAACAACAAAGATTCACAAAGAACTCACACAATTTAAAAAGACAAAGCCAAAAAGCACAGTCAAAAAATGGGGAGAAAAGCTAAAAAGATACTTCTCCAAAGAAGAAATACAGATGGCCAACTGGCACATGAAAAAAATGCTCAACTCCACTAGCAATCAGGGAAACACAAATTAAAACCACAAGATACCACCTTACAAAAGTAAGAATGGCCTATATTAAAAAACAAAAAAAAAAAAATAAAAACATGCAACAACAAGTGCTGACATGGATGTGGAGAAGAAACACTCTTATACTTGTGGGAGTGCAAACTGGTCTAGCCACTATGGAAAACTATATGGAGAACCCTCAAATTACTGAAAATGGAACAGTCATCGATCAAGCAATTTTACAACTGGAAATCTACCCAAAGGAAACCAAAACACTTCCCCAATCACTTCTTTTCTTAATCCTTCTCTTTTTGATCACTAGATATTGTTCTTTATGCTTATACTCATTAAAGTCAATTCACAGAATTTCATGGCTTTGAATACCATTCTGATGACTCTAACATATATGTCCAGCTCAGTCCTCCTGTGATGATAGCTTCTTACATTCTCAATTGACAGTCAACAAATATTTAACTTTTAACCTAATAACACAGAGTTCTTAATAAAATTCCATCCAATCACCTCCTCTCCCCTTCTCCTTTTCAATAAATGGCGTAGACAGTAATCTAGTTTTTCAGAAAAAAAAAATATCTAAGAGCAATTACTTCTCTCTTTTCTCATACTGACAGTAAATTTTCTGGACTTCACCTTAGCTGTGACCCTTTCCCCTCCCCATCTGCACAGCTACAACTCTGACTTAGCTCCCACCATTTCTTCTTTAATGGGAAGAAAGTATCAACTGGCAGAGTGCTCTTATTTGTTAACTATTTTGCACCATTTATCAAAGATGAATATGTACACACCTTATGACCCAGTATTCAACTCCTGTAAATATGTATCAGAAATGCATACATCCACTCATCAAATGACATGAATTAGAATCCCATTATTCATAATAGCCCCAACTTGGAAACTATCCCAATCCATCTACAGTAGAATAGATAAGTTAATTTATAGCATAATTACAAAATTGTACACTATATTGCAATGAAAATGAGTAATTCACAACTACATGTAACAACATGGCTAAAGTCTATAAATATTAGGTCAAATTAAAGAAAACTGACAGCAATAAGAATACACAGTATGATTACATTTTCACAGAGCAAAAAAATATGAAAAGCTAAGCAAAGCCTTTAGAACAATCAAGATAACTTTGAAAAGTATGTGTGGTGGGGAGGGGTGGAGTGACTGGAAGTGAGAAGAAAAAATTCTGAGGCACCAGTAATGAGTGTTTCTTGATTTGGGTGTTAGTTACATGGGAATTTTCAGTCTGAAATTTATCAACTTGAATATTTGAGTGCATTTTCTGTATGTATATTTCATGTCAATGATAACTTTAAGTTTTTTTCCCCTAAAATTTAGAGACAAAAATGTGAGACTTTCAGAAGAAAACAGTGGCATATACATCTTTTAGACCTTAGATTAAGCAATGGTGTCTTATCTATGACACCAAAAGCATAGGCAACAAGAGAAAAACACAGATAAACAAAACTTCATTAAATTTCTGAGCTTCAAATTACACAATAAGAGAAATAAACAGAATAAGAGAAAATATTTGCAGATCATGTATCTCACCAGAAACTTTTTTTCAGGAATATACAATGAACTATAGAACTCAATAGTAAAAGCAAGTAATACAAATAAAAAGTGGGTAAATGAGCTAAATAGCTCTTTCATAAAGACCACATAGAAATGGCAAGTTAACAAATAAAGATGCTCAACATGATTAGTCATAAGGGAATGCTTAACAGAATCAAAATGAGATCTATTTCTTGCCCCTACAATGGTTATAAAGTAAAAGGTATAATATTGCCTAGAAATTCTGAGAATGGATGAATTGAAACACTGCTGATGAGAATGCAAAATGGTTCAGTCACCTGGGAAACAGTCTGGCAATTCCTCACAATGTTTAACATATGACGCAATAATATACTTGTGAGAACATATACATAAGAGAAATCTTGTGTCAAAATGTTTATAGCAGCATTATTCATAATAACCACAATACAAACAACTCAAGCAACAATCTGAAGATGAATGGATTAAAAAATGTGGTATGTCCATACAATGAAATTCAGGCACACAAAAGAAATGAAGCACTGATAGATGTAATGGCATGATGAACCTTGAAAACATGATTCTAAGTGAAAGAAACCAGACACAAAGGACAAATTTGTGTGATTCTGTTTTTATGATATTTCCCAAGTTGAAAAATCCATTTGTTTGCTTTGGAAAAACAAACAAATGCTTAAGAAAAATTGAAAACTGCCAACAGAACTAAAGCATAGGGGAAGGAGGGAGAGAACGGGGGTAGGGGAGGCCATGCACAGAAGACTAAGATGGTGTATGGGCAGGAAGGTGATGGGAGAGCAAGGGGGTAAACAATGATACAATATAGATGTATTTAGATATATAAGTGCAAACAATAAAAAGTAAAAGTGAAGAAGAAGAAAAAAAAAGAAATCCATTGAGATAGTAAGAGAAAGTGGTTACCAGGGTCCAAAGAAAAAGTCATGGGAAGTAATTCAGTGGGTACAGGATTTATTTTAGGGGGCGTGAAGAAAGTGTTCCAAATTAGACAGCGTGATGCTGCATAACTCTGTGAATGAAAAACTATTAAATTGTAGTTTAAAGGG
Source organism: Uropsilus gracilis (assembly GCA_004024945.1). Lineage (NCBI taxonomy): Eukaryota > Metazoa > Chordata > Mammalia > Eulipotyphla > Talpidae > Uropsilus > Uropsilus gracilis. The sequence goes on along the minus strand of PVHY01002331.1, from coordinate 53,781 downwards.
GTAAAGTTTTCAGTGTGTAAACTTTATTTCAACAAAGCTGATACTTTAGAAATATTCTTTTATATACATTGCTTTGGGCAAATCAAATTAACAGTGAAAAGGACAGAAAATAGCCAGTGTTGACAAAAATGTGTTGAAATGAACATTCCTATATACTGCCTCTTGGAGTTCCAAAGAGCATTTTCCCCTAAAATATTTATAATCTCTAATCCAATATTTATATGTGATATTCTATGTAAATAATCCAATGATGGGCCCTTTCACCCCACTTTTTGTATATGTGTATTCATTAAAAAATTGGCAATGATCTGCATGATTTTTTTAAATGGAAATTGGCAAAGAACTTTTGCGTATAGCACTATGCTAGCACTCCATGCTGTTATCAAGATCATATTGCCAAAGATTATTTAATGACTAGCAAAATGCTTCTGATGTACTATTAAGTGGAATAAAATAATACAGAAGTTTCTGATTCTCATGTGAAAGAGAACTGTGGAAAAGGAAACTAAAGCAGCATATTTAAAGAAAAGTCCTACTCATTGCAGAATTATCAATGCAGAATGTGAAACTAAAATTTTGACAGAAATTTCCAGCACTCTAGTCATAGCAGATGCTGTGTTGTGTACTTGGTATTCCACTTGCTGTGCCTACTATTGGATTTCTTTTTTTTTTTTTCAACTTCATTCAACTCAGTTCAATTAAATAAATATTTACTAAGTACCCACTAAGTGGGAGACCTTGCTCTAGGTGCCACAGTAAAAGTAAAGATGATCACTCCAGTAGGTAAGAGAGCAGCATTGATCACAGATTCTAACCTGAGTAAGACAATGGACTGAAAGGAAAAGTTGAAATGAGAGCAAGGTTGAGATTAAAGTTTGCATGATTGCTGTGAGAACAGAATGAAAAGGAAAATGGCTGTTGCTTCAGTTATTTGGAACGTTTCTGAATGATGATGAAACTGCTGAAGAGAGAAATGACTGGTGAAACAGAGCAGGTGAAAGTGCCTTCAGTCTTGCGCTTGGATAGCAAAGTCATAGGATAAAAACAGGAGTGAACAAAGAAGGAAGGCAGGCTGCACACCCACTACTGAACTCTATGTATGTGGCATGAAGTAGGTGTTTAACAAATACCTGCTGAATGAATTGCAAAATTAGAAAATGAGAGGTCAGATTAGGGAAGAATTTACTAGTCGATCAGATTCTAGCAGAGGTCTGTGGTGGCATGGTGAAGTTCAAAAAGTCTGGAAGTGTCAATGAGGAACTAATGCATCCCAAACTTTGTCCTCAGCTTGAGTTTGAGGAGCAGAAACAGCTTTTCCACCGGAAAAGCTATCTGGTGGTTAGTGCACTCAGGTAAGGTGAGGGAGTTGGGAAGAACCTGAAAGGAAAAACTGAAGATGGTGTTGTCCTGGGGTTCTAGGAAATGGGACTCTTATCCCAGAGAAAGTCTCAGACTTTTCTTTTCCAGGGAAAAGTCAGAGCTAAAAAACTACAAAGAAAGGTGGAGAGATGGAGGGAGGAAACTGGAAAATCTAACAAGACAGAAACAGAAGGGCAGGGAGGTAAGCCTGGAAGCAGGGAGAGGGTCACACAAGAACTGGAATCAGCTCTCATGTGTCCTGTTTGATTAGATGAAGTATTTCAGCATTTGCACTGGGAATTGCCAATCATATCTTTTATCTAGAAGCTGGGCTTGTATTTTTGTTACAAAAGCCACTGTAAAAGTATAGACCACACTTGCAAAGTATTATTCAGTACCTGGCACCATTTTAATGTGCAGTTTATATTAATCTGTCTTGTCTTTTCAATCATTCTGTAGAAGTGGATACTCCTCGTACAGAGGAGGTAACACAGTCAGGGTCATCAATGAGTTGAGCCATGCCTGGCTCCATGTAAAAGGCAAGAAGGAGCAGTTAAAAGCAAAAGGTATGAATAATGAAGACATGAAAATATGAAAACTTGAAAACTTCCTGAATAAGTCATATGAAATGCAAAACAGGACCCCGAGGCTGTGTTGAAGGTAGGCACTAATTGTAGTTCTATGTTCTGTGTAAGAAATGAGTAGGTTTCTTGCACTCCTATGTTTATTGAAGTTATTATTATTTACAATAGCCAGGATATGGGAACAACCCAAATGCCCTAACACAGATGAACAGATCAAAATGTTATGGTATAGGTACATAATGGAAGATTATTCAGTAATCAAAAAAGACAAAATCTTGCCATTCATAGTAAGGCAGATGGAGCAGGAATTATGCTAGCTGAAATTAGCCAGAAAGAAAGATAAGTATTGGATGCTCTCACTTACATGTGGGATATTGGGAAACCAAACAGAAGGACAAGAAAAAGTTAAAACTAGCAAGCTGATAACAGAACTGAAGCATACAGCAAGGGAGGGTAAAAGGAGGGAAGGGGTAAGCACAAGAGAGCAGGGTGATAATTCATGGGTGATATGGTGGCGGGACAACTTTGGGGTATATACTGAAGAAAACTACATATAATGAATTAAAAAGAAAAGAAAGAAATGAGCAGGTTTCTGTGCTGGCTGAGCACTGAAGGAGAATCCAGGGAAGAGCCTGGGGGCAGGATAGACTAGGGCAGGGAGCTGCCATACAGGATCTTTAACACCAGAGCTATTTAACATTTGATTTTATTAAGTGTGCTTTCTATAATGGAAAACCCTCTTCTATAACTCAAACTGTCAGTGAAGCCTAATGCATGCACTCGAGCTTGTGGAACTGCATTTGTGGGTTGGGTGGGATGACAGGAACTGCTTCGAGTCTGTGTCACCTGGAGAACACTCAAGGAAAGAGACTTATATGAGATCATGAGATCAAGAATCAGTGGAATCAGCAAGCTACCTTGAAGAAGAGGTGAACATGAAAACTAACAGGCCCTATAATTTCACAGAAATCTGATAGCATTTCCTTCTATAGAACATGGAATAGGAGGCATAAGATAGTATTATAGAGATATGAAGGATGGGGAGTTCTTTGTTCTATCTGATTTGTCATCCTTGGTCTTAATTAGTTTCTGAATGTGGTAATCAGAACTGGTGAAAAGTGCAGTAAGTGACAGGGAGGGTTTACAAGTTTACAAGATCAGGCAGCAAACAGTTACAGCAGTCACCTGTAAGGTTTGGTTGTCCATTATGAAGGTTTGGGGATCCCTCCCCCACTTCCCCTCCACCATCCCTGCTGAAGTATAAGAGGAAGTTATTTGAGAGCTTTTGGCAGAGGTGAGATACATGTATGTTTGTTTTAAAAATACCCAGGCTGCCTTGTGGAGGTGTGCAGGAGCAGGATGAGGAAGACTAGTTAGGAGGCTAATCTAGTCAATAAGGTGAGAGAAGATGGTGATGTGGAGTTTGGTGCTGATAGAGAAGGTGTTCCGATCTAGAGTATATTTTGGATTGTCAGCCCTAAGGGTTTACTGGTGAACTAGAAAGTATGGTTTGAGAAAGTATGGCGAGAAGGCTGTGGTAGAGAACAATGGTGCCTTGGTGGTGGGTGTGGTGTGATAAGCTATCCCCAAAAAGAGATGATCCTATACCCCTAAATTATGTAAAGTAATTAAAAAATATATCTATATACACATTGATTATAATGTCAGAGAATAAATAAAAGAGACAGTGAGGTGATATCTTCAATTTTGACTAGAACAAATGTGTGAAAGCAGATGTGTGGTACATTTTTAACTCAAGCAACTGAGTGGAGAAGCAGAAGAAAATACTTGGTTATGATGAGCTTCATTCATGTGAGGATTTCAGTGTGCTTAGTAATCTGAGTATGAGTAGAGGGCTTGAAAATGGAGTGGAGACCACAGAACAATAGAAGAATGGATTAAGAAGACCTCAAAAGAAAGAATGGAAGAGATGAGGGGGAGGGGCCCAAGGACCATGCAGAGGAGGGAGGCTCGCTGATGTAATCATAGTGACTGTGTAGGTCAAACCATTGCACCAGATGAAGGATTGTGGCTTAGAGAAGGTAAAGATTTAACCTCTCCACCTCAAAAAGAGGCCAGTAAGTCAGGAGCAGACCAGGAAACTGACTCCTTCTATTTGGCACCTGGAGTTGTCATCTATGAAAGTTTCTGGGTGCCAACCACTGGGCTTACTTGTTTCATCTAATTCAATTCTCATTAACAGCTATAAGAACTCACACAGTTTGGCAAAAATAAGACAAGAAACACAGTCAAAAAATGGGACAAGAACTTAAAAGACATTTCTCCAAAGAGGAAATACAAATGGCCAACAGGCACATGAAAAAATACTCAGTCAGGGAAATGCAAATCAAAACCACAATGAGATACCTCCTTACACCAGTAAGAATGGCCCACATCCAAAAAACAGGCAACAACAAGTGTTGGGGGGTGAGGATGTGGAGAGAAAGAAAGACTCTTACACTGCTGGTGGGAATATAAACTGGTCCAGTCACTATGGAAAGCAGCGTGAAGGACCCTCAAACTAATGAAAATGGAACCACCATTCAATCCAGTTCTTCTGGGAATCCACCCAAAGGAGACCTCAATACTTATACATAGGGACACCTGTGCTTGGATGTTTTTTGCAGCACTATTTATAATTGCAAGGACATGGAAGCAACCAAAATATCTGAAAACAAATGACTAGATGAACAAGATGTGGTATATATATACACAATGGAATATTACTCATCAATTAAAAATGACAAATTTGATGAATTTGAGTAACATGAATGGAACCTAGAAGAAATCATATTAGCAGAAATAAGTCAGAAAGAAAAAGACAGAAACCAAATGGTTTCACTATTATATGGCATATAGGGAAAGCAAGCAAAAGGCCAGGAGGAAAAGTTAAAGTTAAAATAAGCTAACAACCAACTAAAGTACACAACTGGGAGGTGGGTGGGAGAGGTCAGGGAGGGGAGATGGTAGGTGAACCTCAGGGAATACAAAGATGTGAAATATATATAAATAAAATATTTAATAATAATAATAATAATAATAATAATAATAATAGAACAGCCATAAGTCCTGAAAGTATGATCATCTCACATTTTGGTAAATTGAATCTTAAGGAATTAACTTGTGTTTTATGCAGACATATGCCGTGAATGAAATTTCTAGTGAAAAGTTAAATAATTGCAGATCTTAGAGATAATTATGTTCAATCTTAGATGACAGGTCAGGAATCCAGTACCCAGGGAGCTAAAGGAACTTGTCTGTGGTCTCTCAGTGGTAAAAGTAAGATTTGAACCTATGTCTCAAGGCTTTTCACTAAATATTCAAAATAATTGAATTTCTAAGTATATTTCCCCAGATCATTGTGCAAAATGTCATTTTGGAAAGAAGCAAACATTGTTTAAATCAAAGTAAACTATTTCTTAATTTCTGTCAGGTTCTGTACTTTAACCCATCGGAGGAGGTGAGGGGGTTGGAAGAGACTTTAACAGTGTTCGTAATATCACAGTGCACACTACCTAATACCCTGTTCTAGTCTATGTGTTGAAATATTGATTTTGCCATAATTTTTTCCTGCATTGAATCAGGTCAATAAATTAAATTTACAGGTTTATTATTCTAGGTCATTCCTTTTCCCTAACAAAGAGCTTTCACTGTTGTCCCTCCCATGCTACTCTCAGGCATTTGCTCGCCTCTTCAGAATCTAACATCTGAAGCTCTTTGCTGCAAACTGATGACTTCCCCTCCACAACCCTGGTTGCTATTATAGCCTTTGTTGTTTCCAAAGACGTTGCATCATGGTAAGTATTTCCTTCTATTCAGTGGAAAGAGATGCTGCTTCTGATCTCTGATTGACAAAAGATGATATTTGGGAATACCAAAATATCCTGATCAGATTCCTAATCCTGGGCCTCTTTCCCAGTTTAGGGAACTGTATGAAATATGCCAGAAAATCATATCCTCCCAATGATTTCCAAATTTATTCCAGAGTTATCTAGGCTAGAGATACAGTTTCCAGATCATGCACATCAAAGATGAAACTTTATTATTTAGAACATGTGTCTGGTTCTTCAAAAAAAAAAAGTAAATTGGGGGTGATTTGAGTACAAATCCTGCTACTGTAATTTCCTATTTAAACTAAGCAGATTAGCTCTCCCTCTCAAAATACCACATTTTATCCTTGCTCTGATCACAAGAAATGAGAAAAAGAAGGATGTATCTTTTAAAATACAGGCTGATCATATCCCTGGCCATTTGATATGCTGTTTCTAAGTACTGTTACTTCAACTTTGAGCTGTTATCAGCACCCGTGATTAATTAATGGATTATTTACTAAAGTTAGTTTCCTTTCTTCTCTCCTTCTATAAGAGACATAGGAGACAAGTAAAGAAAAGCCAGACATGTGTATTCCATTTGAAATCCATGATTAAAAAGCTTAAAAATTCAAACCAACATAAAAAACTGTTTTATTTTAATACTCTGGAAGGTTTCAGTGAACTCCATTATTTTCACTCACTATTTGCTTGAATAATTTAGGCAAGAAAGCTAAATTATACATAAAGTGTACAGTTAGAAGAAAAAGTTCATGCACAGCCCTAGGCTATAGCCTCTCCTAATGATGTCTGAAGTCAGTGAAAAGAACTCGTTAGACTGAGAGTAATTTCTTAGAGTTTAATTTTTTTTCTTAAAGCAATAATGTTCTTATAAAAATCTGACAAATAATACTCTAAAAGAAAAGCCACAATAGAGTCTCCAGCTAACTGCAGACTCCCTATAAATGCACATTTCATTTCATGTAAAAGTTGGCTTTCCACATACCACAACACATGACTGCTGTCAGTTCCAAGTGATAGAATTCAACAATGAAAATGCACATCTTGATTGAATCGAGCTGGTACTTGGCCTCATCACAATGCTGCAGTTATAGAGTTAAAAGGAGATGCTTCAGGCTTAGAAACAAACTTGAAATCTACTGTGGAAAGGGGATCAGCACACGCTCAGTGCCACCATTTGGGCAGGTTCTTGCCACTTGCCAGGGTACTGTACTTCAGGTGCGACCTGTATCACTAGACATTTATAGACTCACTGAAATATTCACCTTCCCTTCAAGTGCAACAGCAGAGAACCTGACTGTTGTAAGATGACAAGAATATAAAAGTGGCACATCCATCACCTTTGATTCTTGAGCTGCCTTTGTTCTTTTCTAAGTTACACAATTGTAGAATTTGAACAATCCAGTTCTGCCTCTTGAATTCTACAAATGAGAAACCTGGGACTCAGAGAGGGGAAGTGATGAGCTCAAGGCTATACACTTAATGTATTTGTTCATTTGTTCCCAAATGTCTATACATTTAGAATGAGAGAGAAAGGAGTTGAGAGAGAGAGAGAGAGAGAGAGAAAGAGAAAGATACAGAAAGGGAGAGAGAGAGAGAGAGAGAGAGAGAAATCAGCTCTATGTAAAGGCAAAGTAGGTGGGAACCAACATGATGCCTTGGGAACAAAAGGTGCCAACTCTTTTGTGACCCATCCTCATTTCCAAGGAAACCAGAGCTGCAGCACTGTAAATGGCAAGTGAAAAGCACAGTCTAGGTTATTTGACATTGAATTCTAAATCTAGAGCTAGAATGCATGAGATTGAATTCTAACTGTAACCAGTAGAAGCTGTAAGATCTTAGGAAGGTCACTTAACTCTTCGATTTCTTTTTTCCAGAAGTAAAATGATGGTGGCAAATAGGATCAATTTCAATAGGATCAATTGACAATGGTTTGAAGGAATGTTAATGTGTGTAAATTGTTCACAATGTCTAAAGTTATACAAATACTAGATATTTTCATTAACATAACTCTTCCACTTGAATAATTAGGTCCTTTTGGCCATAGCTGACAAGGTCAAGGATGTGGGGGCAGCTGAGGCAGAAAGAACAATGTCAAGTAGTCAATGTCTTATAACTTGCCTTTGAAGGGATATCTTGGGCTAACTGATAGGGTGTGCTCCCCCCCCCCCACATTGTCTCCTGTTTAAGATTGCAGATTTCAAGGGCAGGTAATGCTAAAATGGGAGAATGACCTTAGCTGGAATTTCCCTTCAGGGGAATGCAGGGGGAGAAAGAAGTGAAATGGTCAAGGTGAAACAGGTTTCCTGGAAGGCGGGAAATCAGGGTATATAAAGAGTGTGCAAACAAAGAGAGGGATTCCATTCAAGATTCGATTCAGGTTAGAGATTCGAATATGGAGACTAAATAGAGAGAGAGGTTCATTGGAGGAGAGATGGGAATCGGCCATCTTGTAAAGATGTGAGCTTGGCCATGTGGCCACCAGGGGCCTGCAACCCTTGGCTGGCCCAGGCTGGCAGCATGTGTGCTGAATGCAGTTAAGGAGTTTGCAGATTTAAACTCCATGTTGGAGTTTGTTTTGCTGAGTTTGACTTGTGTCTGAAAAAGGCCGTGCAAAAGTTAGGCCTGAGAAGAAAGTGAACTTTGCTGGTTCGGCACCATGGAGTTCCTGCTACCTGAAGGTGACAAGGAAAAGACAGCGTGAAAGACAAGGAGGAGCACGTCAAGAGAGCAGCCAAAGAAACATGTCTTCAAGCGTCTAGAGATAGACTCTGTCTGGACATTGGTGAGATGATCAGAAGTGAGAGACTGAGGATTTCTGGGCAATCTGGGAAAGGACTTGGACAGTACTGAGAAAGGTTTTGGACAATGTTAAAGTATTCTGAGTCTTACATGTTTCTTTTGTAGTTATTAGGATAATTAGAAATCACTTTGTTAAAAATAAATTAGTCTGCACTGATAGTCCTGCATTGGTTTGGTATTTTGGTTGAAAAGGTTGGGGATGGTGGTAAAAACCCACGAGTGGAAAGTTTAAACTGTGTTTTAAAGTTTTTCTTTTTAGGTCTGAAAAAGAAAAAAGCTGGTAGCTGATGTTTGCATATCAATGATAAAGGTGATCAGTGAAAATGCTAATAAAGAGTGTGTAGCCTGCTTTGGAGAGAGAAGCAGGCAGATAGGTGTAAACAGTTAAAGAGAAAGTCAAAAAGTCTTCTTTTCACCCTGTTTCATAGCCACATAGGGTATTGGTAATTATGAAATGCAAAGAGATCTGGACCATTTAATAAGGAGACTGAAATGAAAGACAATTGGGAATATTTAAGGGTAGAGGGTAGGTATTATGGTCTAAAGCAAAGAATGAAGTAAAAAAGTTTTGGATGGGAGTAGAATGGGATATATATTCTCATGTTCTCTCTATTTCTCTTTTACACACACACACACACACACACACCTTCAGTTCATGAAAACTTTCTGTTCTACATCTGCTTTAATACTATTGCTAAAGAATTCTCATTACAACCCTCCAACCCAACTTTTTTTGGGTAGAAGTAACCAAAATGTGTGATTTCTCTTTACAATCAGAAGAAACTTCCAATACAGATAGTCTGGCAAATTGACACATAGTACTGGGATATAGAGAAAGGCCAAGTACAAAATTCTGTGTGTGCTAAGTACCTTTAAAGCTCCTCTTGAATTCCAGGGGGAAGATATTAAAGAATGGAAACAGGTAGATTGCCTGCTCTGTAGGCTCACCTAAGAAATGAAGCAGAAAGTAAATCTGAGGAACATAAAGGTTCAGAGGAGGAAGACTTAGTTGTAAGACTTTGGGTATAACGTAGGTCAGAACAGGAACTGGACTAAGTTACAGCTGTATAGATGGGAAGAAAAATATATATAAGGAAGCCATTAAGAATCCAGTAATTGACTGCGGAGCTCAAGGAAGCAGCTAGAGTTCAGACAAAATTCCTGACTTGAATGTTTGGATAGATGAACTTGAAAAACACAGTTTGGGAGTAAAACCCAAGAAGGCTATCTTTGCATATGATTAGTCTGAGGTACTGGAGCTCAGTAAAGAATATGAGATGACAGATTTAGGCATGCATAGGATGAAAGCAGGAGCAGAGACTAGGTTATCTTTTTTAAAAAATTTTATTTATTTTTATATTTTAAATCACAACCTCAGTAAATTGTTTTGGGATACCTGCCCCACCCTCTGGCACCCCCTCCGTTCACTCAAACCCCTTTCTTTGTTGTTTGTTAGTCTCTTTCTTCCCTGTGACAGTGTCTTTTCACTGGGTGAGGGACTGTGTTCTTGAGATCAGGCGAGCTGTGCTGGTAGGTTTTCAGTGTTAACCTTGCTTTGCGCAGCCAGTCTCTCTTTTTTTGTGGTCAGTCCATGTTTTCTCTTTGGAGACTGTCTTCTCCAATCCATTCTCTGTGTTGTTTTGCTGCTTTACTTTATGGTTCTGGTATCTAGATTTAGGGGTCCTCACCCCCAACCACTGTTGATCAAAAAGTTTCTCTGTGGGTACAGGTGTCTGTGAATGGCCATTTAGATCATTTTCTCTGCCTCAGTCTGCAGCTTTGCTGTGAGGCCAATGCCCCCACGCTTTGGTCTTCCTCTCCCATGGTGGGGGGAGGGGCACCTTGCTCTCTCATAGAAGACATCTCAGAAATGATCAGAAATGAGGTCTTGGATCTTCCAGACATGGTGGACACATAGGTATGTATTTGTGACATGTGTTTCCATAGTTGTTTCTCCTGTCTTGCATGCACTGGTTCTCTCGATATTCCATCTCCTGTGTCCAGCTCAGACCTGTGGGCTGCATTTTCACCTGGTCCCTCACCCATTCTATGATGGGGTTAATATTATTTTTGTTCTTCCTCCTCCTGAGGATTAGCTGGAGTGAGAGTGAAATGGAAGGGGAATTACCCCACCCCACCTGTGCTCCTGTACCTCCCTGTGTTGGCGTGGGGCCCAGATGGCCGGTCAGGCACAGTCCCAAGTCCCCTTGTGGTAGGGGGTTAGCCGAACCATGCCTAGCCCATTTGGACTGCAAATGGCTGCCCTGCGCAACTAGCCACTGGTGGGTGGGGCTAAAATCCCATCTGGACCCCCCATCCCAGGCTCTCCAGGTGCAGGGGACCTACCCAGAGTTCCTCACTACCTTGGTTCCCCACTGGCAAAAGAGCTCTGACAGCCCAGGACCCCAGGTGTGCAGGCAGCCCTTAGGGGGTTATCTTTTGAGGGGAGTACAGATGTTGAGAAGGTAGAGTGATGGTTTTAGTCTGAAGAATACTGACAAAAGAAGAGAGCAGGGGGGCCTTGGATGAGTCCAAGAAAGAAGATCTGGAATGATAGGAGAGACCTAGGAGAGAGTGGGAGAGAAAATCTTAGGAACCAAGAAGGGACAAAGCTTCAACTTGAAGGGAATGATCAGTAACATCAAGTGGGGAAGAAAGAGTTCATGTCAGTTAAGGGTGTCACAAGGACATTGACTATAGGGGTGGGAAGGTAACATGTGACCTAAGCTAAGTAGTGAGAACAAAATAAAGATGACAATGAATTGGGGTATGAAGGGGAGGGAAAAAAATAAAATTACATACTCCAGCTAGAAAAGTTTACAAAAAAGTAAAGAAAATATGGACTCAATTATAATTATTTGTTTAGTAAAGAACAGACTTGACATATTGATGAAATTGATGAACTTAGTCAGGAAATAGAAGTTAGTGAGACAGGAAAAAGGCTTGCTCAGAAAGTGTCTGTTGAAAAGGTAGGAGACATGAGGTCTAGAGTACAGAGGGAGCTGAGCCTTACACAGGAGGAGGGACATGTTTCCAAGCAAACAGGAGTGAAGGACAAAAGGATGGATGCCAGAGAAGTCTGAAGCTGAAGATCCAGCAAGTTGAGGTATCTTTGTGTTTAAAGGAGTTGTTTTTCCAATTCAGGAAAGTAGGAATATTTGCTAAGAATGAGGAGGAAAAAACTATATTGCAAGAAGTTTGAAGAACAAAGGACACAGGGAAAAACAAAACAAAACAAAATACTGCAAGGGCCTGGAGAGGGGCTGGCCAGGAACCCAGGACTGTAGGGACATTTATGAATCAAGCCTCAATGCCCTTGTGTGGTTAAGCCATCAGTAGTCCACATCCCAGATGCAGGGATGGGAGGAACCAAAAGATGGAAGGATATCAAATAGGTATGATAAAAAAGCAAGAGGAAAAGGAAGTTCGTGGCGATGGTAATAGACGAACTGACTGAGACTTCAATAGAGACAGAAAAGGATGTCAGTTTGGGAGGAAAGTGGGGCTTGAGGGTGGAAATTTGGGGGAAGTGGTCAAAAAAGTGGAACTAGTGAGACGAGTGATGATAAGGAAATCGGTTTGTCATCAGTGACTCTGGGAACCCAGAGTATAATGTTCAGAAATATCAAGGGGTTATTAGTCAATGTATATAAAATATCTCATTCAATACAATGAAAAACAATCCAATCAGAATATGGATATAAGGTCTAAAAGATGCTTCTCTAAAGATGAACTAACGATGGCTAGTAGTCATATGCACAATTGTTTATTACCACTTATGATTGAAGAGATGCACATCAAAATCACAATGACCTCAACTCGTCCCATCAAAAAGACTAGAAACAAATGTTGATGAGGGTGTGGAGAAAAAGCTCACTTTTTCTGGGCTGTTGTTAGAGTGTAAACTGATGCAGCCTCTATGGAAAATAGACCTTCAACATGACCCAGTCCTTCCACTTCTAGGTAAATAGCTGAAAAATATACAAATACTAAGTCAAAAAGATATGCACCATGATGTTCACTGCAGCACTATTTACAAGAGCCAAGACACAGAAACAAGCTAAATGACCCCATAGAGGTGACCAAATTAGGCAGATGTGGTATAAGATACCATGGAATACTTATTTAGCTATAAACAAGGATGAACTCTTGCCATTTTGAGCAACGTGGGTGGACTTGAGGGAATTATGCTTGGCAAAATAAATCAGGAGAAAGATAAGTACTAGATCATTTCATTCACATGGAATAAAAAGGGACAAAGCAGAGAAACATGAACAAAACATAAACAAGCCCTTGAATTCTCACAATAGAATTGAGGCTAGCAGAAGGGCTAGAAGTAGAAGCAAGGGTAAAAGGGTCCAGTGGACTGTGGTGAGAGATTATTAGTCCTTTGGTGGTGGGTCTGGGATGGCAACACACATTTGAAAAAGTGTTCACCTATACACCTAAAACACAGCTAACATTGTAAACCAAAGTTATCTCAATTAAAAAAAAATAGATTTCAGAACTAACGCAGTTGTGGCTAAAACCAAAGGCAGGTCCCCTTCATTTAGCAATAGGTTTTCTTTTCCTGGAATGCCTCTGGCCTCTGTGAAAAGTCTTAGAGTCATAACTAGAAGGCAAAACTTGTTACAGCTCGCCATGAATATTTGCCAGAGTAATTTATCCTCTTTTGTCACTCTAGTTCCAACTGAGGCTGGAAAAGATTGAGAAAGTTTAATCACATTGTTCTTTGGAGTCCATTGCAAGATATTAATAACTTTCTGTGACATTAGCAGTTTTACATCTTACACTGGCATCACTTTGTCACATTAGTTTAATATTGCCATCATGTAGCTTAGTATTATGGTACAATAGTAAAACTACATGTGCACTTTTCATATTTTTATATTGAAATCTAGGATGTCTATGACACTAATATCATTCAAATTCCATAAAACAGAGTTTCTAATACATAGATATTTTAATGGTATGTGAGAATAAGAATGCAGAGCAAACAGGGAAGGAGAAACCTTGGGTTTCATATTCATGAGCCCTGCAAAAGCTGTCTGAGGATGGGTGCTGTGCACGACATCCCATTCCTCCCCTTTCCGGACCACCAGGGTTACACCCATGGCCCAGTTGCATTATAAAGGGACACTCTTACACTGCTGGTGGGAGTGCAAACTGGTCTAGCCACTATGGAAAGCTGTGTGGAGCACTCTCAAACTACTGAAAATGGAACTATCATTCGATCCAGCAATCCCACTTCTAGGAATCTACCCAAAGGTACAAAAACACTAATTCACAAGGACACCTGTACTCAGATGTTTATTGTAGTACTATTTACAATGACCAGGATATGGAAAAAACCCAAATGTCACAAAATAGATGAATGGATCAGAAAGTTGTGGTGATTGTTACACAATGGTATATTATTCATCAATCGAAAAAGACATGCTTATGTCATTTGCGGTAACATGGATAGAGCTAGAAGGAAATAAGCCAGAGAGAAAAAGAGAAATACTGGATCATCTCACTGATAAGGGGGTTATAGGATAGACAAACTAACAAATGGACAAGAAAATTTAAAACTGTCAGCGGAAGTGAAGCATAGAGCAAGAGAGTGTGGTCCACGCGGCGTGGGATGGGCATAAAAGATTGAGATGATGGTGCACGGGTGATGAGGTGGTGGGAGAACCCTGGGGTAGACAATGATGTAAAATAAAAAAGAACAAGAGTCCAAAAACTATTTCTCGAAAGACTCAGGAGATCTTTTTGGCGTCATGGATCATATAGTCTTTGAGGCAATATTTGAGTCTCTACTCAAGTTGGCCACAGTCATGCTAAAGCCATCCTGCACAGTGAAAAGATAATGAGTGTAGTTGTGTGAGAAGGTGACACATCTTCAGGGCTCAAGCCTGGCCTGAGTCATGCTCTCCTGGACAACTTATACATGCTGAGGCATACATTCCAAGCTGACTCTGACAGGGAGTAGGCTGGTTTTTCCCTTTCTGATTCTCTATTTCCTCTGCTCCCACCCACAGAGAGCCTTGACTCACAGTGGCACTGAATGCCTCACCAGAGTTTGACCTTCTTTGTTAATACCAAGGGGACTTAATTCTTGAGATGAAGCCTTTGAATACCCTTCCCTTCCTATTTAATAGCAAGGTATTTCCCAAGCAGAAGGTCTAAACGGTACCAGTGAAAGCAACATGTCATTGTTATAATGTATCTAATGCTAATACATGAGAATGTAAAACAATTTACTTTCGGTGGGATGTCCAATCAGACTCATCTGAACATGAATAAGATAAATTTTACAATATTACTTCGAAATCAATCTGAGTGAATTTTATTTGAACCCTGCTACCTGATAGGACATCCCATTCCTTGTGTTCTGACTTAGATCCAACAGAGAAGAAACGATAATTCTAGAAGATCTCTTAAGAACCAAAAGGAACTAGGTAAGGCTCTGGCATACTTCAAAATGAATCCTGGACTTAGTCTATTCTGGGTATTTTCTCAGTGGAGACAAGGATGAAAATGGAGCTCATGGGCTGTGAAGAACCCCAAGGGGGAAGGGAGGAAAACCCATGGGGCTTGCCTTACTACCTCACATCTCTTTCTCTTGGCATTGCTACATCTCGTTCAGACCTTCCTGGCCAGCCTTGTACTTGTCCTGTAATGACTGAGGAGACAGAGCTGCCAGGGGTACCACTGTGGGATGGGGGCTGCAGTCGGGTGGGGGGAGCCCATCAGAGGTGCAGATGATTGCAGACGGATTTTCTGCTTCCAGAGGTGGATCTAGGATTAAATTCTCTTTTTTCCTTAGGCCTTGACTCAGAGACAAAGATTTATTGCCATCTTAGATTCCCTGGACCTATAGAAGGAAGAGAATAAGAGTCCCTTTATTATAAAGTTTAGAGTTCCTGGCTATTTTAAAGGAGGATGGATGGAATGTGTCTCACACACTTCAGGAGTCCAGAACACTGTACGTATCTTGTCCAACCTGGGGAACAAATATTTTTCTGGTGGTGGGTCCCAGCAAGTGAGACAGTAGATCTAGTGTATCTTATTACCAAGGGTGTCCTGGAGAGTTAGGCATGGGGAGGGTACTCCTAAGGGTGGACAAGTCTTCAAAGGGGTGGCTTCTCAGTGACTAAGTCCAATCATACCTTTAAAAAATGTAAATCTAAAGAAGAGGTCAGTCAGTTTGTTTGGGAAAATCCTAGGCATTCATATACTGACCAATAATAGTGCCCCTTCCTTTTAATGATCAGGCTGGATAAGAAGTTCTATGATCATTGGATTAAAAGTTACTACATTTTAAGTTGTTTTCCATGGCATAATTAAATCACAATTGACCACTTTGTGTAGAAAATGTATTGAGAGGGTATCTGCTCAAAAGCAACATTCATTGGGAGTGTTAACCAATGTGAGGATGGTTCACTGTCAGAAGACAAAAGGGGAGGGGCTCATTTAGAATTATCTAGAAGATTCTTGATTAAAAAAATAATTGGAGCAAAGAGAGAAGGGCATTTATAGGCAGAGAGGATGATGGGCACAAAAGTTCAATCACATGAAAAATCTTGGTGAATTAAAAGGTGTGAGGAGAGCTGAGGGGTAGCAAGCAAGCTGGGCAGATGAGTCATAAGAGATGCGGGAGAGGAGGATCCTCAAAGCCTGTAGGAAGAGTTTCCATTTTATCTTGCAGGTTATTAAAATTCATTCCTGTCTGGTCCACTGAAAACTCAGAAAACTTTAATGTAGATTTAATGTAGATTTATTCCAAACACACATTTTTTTTATATAGTTAAAGAACTATAAATATGAGCTGAGTGTTAATTATGTGAAGGAACTATCATTATAGTTGTCGTTTTGAAGAAAAAAATGTAAAGTCCTTAATATTTCTTTTCTGAGATGGACATTTAAGTATATAGGGATTATTAAGTATATAAGGATCAAGTGATTTCATGTCTGGGATTTTCCTTGAAATACTGCAGCAGGGAAAAGTGTTCAGAGTGGGGAGCCTGATTTAAAAAAAATGTGGAGGTGGGTTTAGGAAAATAGTGATGGTGGTTGAAGTGGGGGGTTAGGGGTAAGGGAATTGATTTCTTATTTACATCTTTTTTTGGTATGAATCCCTATGCTCTTTTAGCTCTTGTTTTATCAAGTTTTGAAATTTTAAGATGGCGTTTGTAATTTATTTTGTTACTTTATTGCATGATTTGCACTGAAGATTTATCTCCATTAGAGACTGGAATAAATTTACCTGTGTACTTCCCATATAGAATTAACAGATAATTAACATGAACATTTGATCCTATTTCTCACTTATATACTTAAAATTTTTAAAACCAATAAACTGTGGATTCCTGGGGGTCTTACTTCAGATTTATTGAATCACGATCTTTGGATCAGATGTAGGTGCTGAGTTCAGGTGGTGCGAGATGGACAGAAAGCAAGGGAGGGGAGTCTGGGCAAAGCAATAGTTCTAGAGACAATGAAGAATGGGTCTTGGTAGTGGAGGTAGAGTGAGGAGGAAGGACACGCGAAGCACATTGGCATTCACTAGACAAGTCCTAGTGTGTCTGACTATATGAGAAGGTCAAGTTGAAAAGTTGAAGGTGACTGGAGTGACTCACTGACTAAATGAATGTTGACATTAATGAGATGGGAAACATGGGAGGAGAAGATATGAAAAATTGAAAACTAGAGGGTTCATATTTTCAGTTATTCCAAGTATTAATATTTTTGCCACATTTCTCTTTATAGCAAATCATGTTAACACTTGAATTTTTGAAAATATTACAGTTTCTTGGCTTCATCTTCCAGGAATAGATCTGTATTCAGGATTTCTTTGCAGGTCTACCTCTGAATTAATTTGCTCTAATCCAATTTTCACAAAGACACAGACCCTTGACCTTTCAGTGTTCCTGGCTTTTTAGTTTTCCCTCTCTCCCTTTCCCTACTATCTAGCCAAACACAACTTGCCTTCAGAAAACTGGGAACAGACCCAAGCTTTTTGACAGTGTGCTCTTTTCCCATTAATTCTCCTAAAAATGTGAAGGTGTGTATAATAAATACCCCCAGAGGCTTTGATATCTGAACAGCAACTTCATCTGTGACATTGGCATTTTTGGCATTTTTGACTTTTTTCACTTGTAAGAACTCAAGCCTGAGATAGGACATCTTTTAGGAAATCCAGATAAGCCTCAAGCTTTTAAACAATAAGGTTTAGATTTGCCTAAGGAAGATGAGGAAGTGGCCTACTGGCTCCTTCTGTGCAGGGAACTTCCCTCTCTGGAGACCCAGGTCCTTCTTGCAATCTCCAAGAGGGGCTCCCTGAAGAAAGCTGTATTTCTCCAAGTATTTCTTTTCATCCCTGTCTGAGGGCCTTCATCTTCCTAATGACTAATTAAAAAATTACAACCTAGAGCATTAAATAGTAAACCACTTTCCTGCTGTTTGGAAGCCCCAAGCAAAATGTTTTATAAAGAATTAGAAAGAGCTATCTTTCTGCTTGCAAACTGCATGATAAATAGCAGACTAATAGAAAGAGGCTGCCATTTTATTGGGCAGCACACCTTTCTTGGAGGGGTATATCCCTGGGTATTATTTACATTTTATTCCAGAATGATAAAGCGTAGGGGGGTCTTATTTCAACATGATGTCTTGTTTCTTGTGCATGTTAAAGAATTTTGAGTGTGTTTGTGCTTCCTCTTTCCTGCTGATTCTATTTGACACTAAAACAAGTAGTAGTTTTAAAACTCACCATTATTTCTTTTTCATTTAAGTTAGGAGGCTAAGCTTGATGAAAACTCATCCTGATGCATGATGTGCACACTTAGGCTGCTGCTTGTTTCCATTTGCAAAGAGAGATTTTGGAAGGCAGTATCTAAATAATAATCAACATCATGCTTTATGTGCATATGTTTATATATTATCTTAACACTTCATTATATATTTTAATAGGACAAGAGTTTCAAAATCAGAATCAGATCTAGCCAGCTCGGTCTAATTTAGATGGTTCTTCATCAATTGTTTTTTCTTGTGATTATACAGTTTTACTTTATCATTCCTTTGATAACAATTTCTGCATGAAAATTGACTTTATATTTCATTTTTCCCGTCTGTTATCTTAGCGGCATTCATACCAAACACCCTTTGTGCTGTGCTGGTAATATAACTGATCAGGCGAAGCTGTGCCATAAGAAATCAAAACCATAATAATGTCTTTGGGTTTTGCATTTTAAATACTGCATTCATTGTTGCGCTGAGGTTTCTGATCCCTTTCCAGACATTATGGAGATTACCTTTGGTAATGCCTATTTCATTGTACTTTGATATAAAATAATGTGTGTCATAAATCATTGGAGTGACTGTCATTAAACAGAAAAGCACCTACTTAGGATATGTAACAATTTGCTTTTCTAATTTGAAGGAGATTGAGGCATTTTAATTATAGAAGGTCTTTGTAAATGAGACTGGAATTCTGTATAAAACTGTATTCTTTATGGAATTGTAGATGAGAAATAATAAAGTCTTTATTCATTAATTTCACATCCTTTTTTGCACTCGCTAAATAAAAACATTCTTAGGAGGGTTTCTTAAATAAAGCCCTACACTTTTGTTCCTGTTAATCTGAGAAAAAGTTACATTTACTTATTTAAGAAAAAAGGCACAAGAGAGTTGGTTATTATTGCAGGTTAATCAGCGATGGTCAATTGGAGAAATTTTAAAATGGGAAAATGAAACAAAATTGTCTAAAAAAGTTGTGAAGACAGAGAAGGGATGCAAAGTGTCAAGGGATGGGGAGAGAGCAATTGAAACTTATTGGTCCACTTTCCAGCTTATAGATTAATGCCATTTGGAAGAGGATGGAATTGTGGTACCTTCCTGGAGAAGAACAATTTAAAATTATTGGCCTTCTCCTCTTTAAAGGTGATCAGGTCCTGCACATGGACATTGCAATGAGATTTAAAATCATGAGAGCGCTTCACATCGTTTAAAACATTGATTTTTTATAAAATGGATTTCTACGTTTTATTTCTTCAGTGACTAGGTAATTACAGCAGCCTAGAAACTGAGGTACTTCATTCTGAAACTACTGTTCTCTCTTTGGCTTCTTCCCTTTTTTTTTTTTTTTCCATTCTGCCTTTCCCCGCCCGGCGCTAAATAAGTTTTCTAGTTTCCCTGGCTGCTGGGAAGACACATCATTCTTTGTTCTTGCTCATAAATCACGCTGTGACCAAGGAACCAGGAAGTTATTAGGGGTGAGGGGAAGGTCAGGTCGAAAATTCAGATTGATCTAACCTATTCTAGCAAAACAGCACTTTGCCTACCTTAAACTTAAAGTGAAACCCCAATGCAAGACGACGCTAGTATGACTTTGGTCATATTTCACCAGGGAAGAGATGCCTTCAGCTTTTACAGGGAGTCAGAGGCACTACGTTGTTGCCATCTGTGTTTAGTTACAATTACATTTGTCCATACACATCACAGCAAGTACATCTTTTTCCTTCTTTCCTGTTTGTCCTTTCTCTTTCCCTTTTCTTTCATCTCTCATTCATATGGACAGCTAAAAATGAAATTTTGGAGATTCAATGCAGAAGTTGACCAAATTGGAGAGGGGTCCTTTAGACAGGATCTTGGGGTTAGAAGTTAGTCACACACATACACAGGGATCTTGTAGGGACAATAGGGGACATAATGAGAGAGAATTAGTTCAAGAACCTTAGTTTAGATAATGAGTACACATTTGCCCCTGCTCTTCTCTTATCTCCAAAAAAGGAAATTCCTCTCCCTTGTTCTTGTTATTTGGTCAAAGGCAGAAGCCATGTTCCATGTATTTTGCAAAATGTTGTATCAGAGTGAATTGAACGTAGCATTAAGTTTTTGTCAGCCTGAACTCACACCTGCTGCACACACAGATTTTATTTTTTGACCTTTTGTGCAAATCATAACTTCAGTCTAAATCGAAAGGAACAGGGAAAGCAATAGAGCACAACTATCCAGATGTTGCTCAGTCTGCGCGATTGTAAATTTCCAAGTACCAGCCTTCCATCCAGATTTTAGTGCATTGGGAACTATATGAAAATTCCAAGACGTACTGGTTTATTGAAATGTCTGGCCATTTCTATATGAATTTTGGAACAGATGTACTGAGGTAGGCAATAAAACTGTGATAATAAGGAACATTTCCACATCAGCTCACTAAAGTACTAATTTACAGTGAAGACAAAACTCTGCAGTGGAGGAGGGTGATTTCATTATTTTTTTTAACATAGTGTTAATTATTCAAATTCTTCCTTGAGTTTAGTTTTGGTTGAGTTTTCAGGGACTTTGTGGTTAATTTATTTTTTCTCACTTTCTCAGATTTTGCAGTTCTTCCATCTCCATGGAAAACATATCAATCATATACATGTGCATATATGTTCTACTTTGTTGCAAAGAAACTGAAAATTTAACTGAGTCATCTTTGAAAAGATTTATCATTTCATTGCTGTAAGATCCCAAAAACTCAAATCAGGTGCTTGGAGTCCCTTTGAATTTTGGAGTCTGAGTGAATTCAGTCTACCCTGGAGCAGAGCAACATTCCCCTGAAGCTGGGGGCTTGAGCTGTGTGTGCCTCAGGTGTGACCAGTGATGTTGTAGTTCACACTTCTGGTGGAGAAAGTACTCCATTCTGATGGGCTTTTCTTGCTGCCTTCTCATCTATATCCACTTCCCAGATCACGGACTTCTCCACTGAGGATGTATGGAACCTTCCGGGATACAGTTCCAAGAAAGGAACCCCTGGGAATGATACAAAGCCCTCTGTATCCTATTTAGGGATTGCAAAGCAATGCAACTAGAATGTAGGAATGAATGGAAAGCCTCTGCTTTCCTGACTATTTCTCCCAGTAAGATGGACATTGGATGAAACAGTTCTTGAAACTGAAGGAAAACTTACAGCAATTAAACAAAAATGAAACATGACTTGCTTGATAGTATATAGATTAAGAAGTTCTGTCTTAGGGCTGTTTCTACTAATCTATGGTAATTTTAAGTGGTTTTTGTTTTGTTTTTCAGAGTAGGTCTTGCTATGTTGCCCGGGGTAGTCTCAAACCTGCAAACTCAAGCAATCCCAGGTCTCTTGCCTCTCAGCATTTGGACTACAGACACGCACCATCATGCCTGGTCTGAAATTTTTTTTAATGGTTAATTCTCTCTGATACTCCTGGGAAGACTACAAGAGACTTCAGAAGCAAAGGAAACATTCTTGGAGAAAAGGGAGGAAGAAGAGTTAGGTCCACAAACTATGTTAGATTCGTTACACAAATCACCCGAAAGCTGAGCTACAAATCACCTCAGACAAGCAGTGTCTGGAACACATTTGCAGGAGTTACCAGGGTATCATCCTCAAGACTTATTTTCATCATTTGGGGGGAAACATTAAAGTGACTAAGTTTCCTGGAATTTTGAAAATTGTTTTCCAGCATTATTCAGTTTTCCTACAGTAGACTTTAATGAACTCATTAACTCACTCATCAACTCTAGCATGTTCTTTGTTGGTCACTTTGTTTTCCTGTTGTATGTTTTGAAAGAGTCCTACCGCCCTAAGAAAACAGACACCGAAAAAACGACAAACAGCAGGAGGAGGCAGTAGAAATAAAAAGAAGACAACATGAGTGACCTCTGTTTACTAAGAAATCAGCTCCACTTTCTCAGTGGCCACGAGAGACCTGACTGCTTCCTTTATTGCTAGTGTCTGTATTTACTGAAGACTCTTAGTATATTAAAAAGCAAGCCTGTTCACAGCATGTACTAAAAACTAGAATTTACTTCCCATACATACATTTAACAACCTAACAATTATGAAACACATAGACACGCAATGACTCTAGGTTTAAATCCATTTAAAGATAAGTCAAAATTTGAGACTTTCACATGAGACTCAAAATTTGAGTGTGTGTGGGAGAGGCAGGGACAATAGTGTCTTCTCAGCCTTCTCCTCCACCAGCTCCAACCTACGCAAACACTTGTCTCTGACTACTAACCTGAGCCAAATGCCCCCCAAAAGCATTCCTGGCCACGTGGAGCTCAGACCAGTGCTGCTTTCTTTCCTCTACCTTTTGCTGTTCTCTTATTGAAGTTCCTGGAAGATGGTCTTAAGGCAGTATTTGTCAACGATGAATGGACTAGAGTGAAATTCTGCTGGCTTTGCAAATGTTGGTCAGTGGGAACAGAAAAGGTAGTCTGATGGGGGTGGGGTAGGGAGGGTCACTTGCCTCTGACAATGCTACCTACTAGCAAGGAAGGGAAGAGTCAGTGACTCTGAGCTGCTTATCTTAGGAGTTTTATTCTGCCATGATATTTTATTTGGAGCTATTTCTATCTGAGAATCCAAAGCAGCATTGATGGATGTTATTCCATTAGTTGAGTTCTTTATAAAAAATATTTATTATGGTAAATGTCAGACATACAAAAATGAGAATATGAGAAACCATGAGGAACTCATCATCGGTGTTCAGTGATGATCAGTGAAGTCCTTTAAAATGCACTTCTGTGGCAATGGTTGCAGGGAGAGCTGTGGGGTTGACCCTGATGGTCCCTGGTTTACACCTGGGCACTCATGCAATGAAGCTTCACACCCCTGCATCCACAGATGGCTTCAGAATTGCTTTTGAATCAGGAAAAGTATATCACTACCACAGAAAGGGGGACTCAAAGTGAATAGGGTTTGAATGACTTCTAAACTGATGCTTTGTCATTCTTAATTTAGGTAATTATGCTTATAGGTAGCATAATTATTAGCATAATAACTAAGGGCAAAGAGGGAAGACCCACGGCTAAACATTGAATCATACTTGCTGCTTAGCTGCTACTTTCAGAGAAGCCAGTTAGTCTGTGTGTATGCATGTGTGTGTGTATGTGTGTGTGTGTGTGCATATGTGAGTGTGTAAAATGAGAAGGAAAACTGAGTTAGAGAAATAGAAATACCGCAGGAAAGGAAAAAATTACAGCCATGATCATCCCTTGGCTGGCCTCTTGCAGAGCACACCTGCCTTCTGGAAATGAGATGTTTCTTGCTATCAGTGCTACAAGTTTAGGGCACAACACGGTGTTTAACAGGTCACTGATGTTGCCTGCTGCAGAATGGAATGTCATACAACTTCATATCCAGGCTCTCCTTTGATACTGTCACCATGTGATGATAAGGTTTCTAAGTTAAAAACCACTGCCAAGGATGAAGCAGAACTGACGTGGCACATGCTGATAGCAATGCAGGGCTTTCTAAACACTATATAGAGGGAAAGGGTGACAAGCAACTGGAAATGTGATCTCCACCTCAGGACCTTACTGCCTGTGGCTTGGAATCTAGCACTTGGGAAATGACTGAATCTCGGAATGTTTCAGTTTCCTAACCTGTGGCAACCTGAAGATAATGGCTGTTCTCTGGCAGGATGGGTGCTAAGGAAAGAGTGAAAGGGAAGAGTAGTGGGTGACTGTGTATGCAAAGTGCTTTAGAATTCTTTAGGAAGGAAGGAAAGTAGGAAGGAGGGAGGGAAGGAAGGAGGGAAGGAAGGAAGGAGGGAGGGAAGGAAGGAGGGAGGGAGGGAGGGAAAGAAGATGGAGGGAAG
>PVHY01002331.1:0-29498 GCA_004024945.1 Uropsilus gracilis | reverse complement strand
AAAGAAGGAAGGAAGGAAGGAAGGAAGGAAGGAAGGAAGGAAGGAAGGAAGGAAGGAAGGAAGGAAGGAAGGAAGGGACAGACACCCTACCCAGTTCACATGTCTGCCCATCCCAGGCTGGACAGGCTACCACAGGTGGCAACCTGGACAGTCACCAAGGTCCCACACTCGTCTAGTACAGTGCTGCTACCACCTTAGACTTCTTACATTTTTGAACTTGGGGGTCCCACACATTCATTTTGTGCTGGATCCCGCAAACCCTGTCATCAGTCCCACTTAGGAATGCTGTCCAGAGCAGTTGCTATTCACAGGATGGTTAACCATCTTGTCAAAAGCCTACAGTGTCACTGCCCCCCCGTCCTGCCTGGGCCTCCTGTAGAGCCTGGTGACATGAAGCTAGAAGACACTGAACCCTAGGTTGTACTTCAGGACAGTCAAGATTCTAAAACACTCTGAGAGTAAAACCTGAAGTCAAGAGGACCTCAGACAAGCTCTCAGAGGCTCCATGCTGGTGAATGAAACCAGACCTCCCACATGCTGTCATGCTTTGGAACCATGCTGTCTTCTCTCAATTCACCCCTCCCCCCCATGACATCATGCTTCTGCGCCAAACGTTACTCATGGTCAACAATTTTGATCATTTTTGAGAACTCTCTGTTCTGCCACATGGGTTCTGTTTTGTTGCTGAGAGTTAGTACACACCTTGCTCTCCCAAAGAGTCCGTCTTCCTCATTTTGTGGTTTCTTCTCGAATTTGCTTTTTCACATCACTCAAGTTTTAATGAAACAGCCCTGTTTATCTCTTTGTTCATGTTGGCCTGCTAACAGTTTATCAGCCTAGGTATGATAATTCAACACGTTAGATTACAAGGGATTTTAAGGACCCCTGTGTTTCTAATTTCTGAAAAAAAGGTCAGAGATGAAGTACTATTTATTTCTAAGAATATTTTCTTTTATAAACTTGTTGAACAATGATTTACACCAAAACCTGCTCATCTCTTGTCAGTGCCCTTAGGAAAGGAGGTTTCACCCTAAAGAAAATAGCAGGGAGGCAAGTCTGGCCTGATTTTGAGAGATGGAGCAGTGGAGAGAAGGGCTACGCTAAGGCCAGGCTCAGGTCTTCATAGAATGTGGGTTTTTATGATGTCTAGAAGGATGTCATCACTTCCACTTGGCATATGGGCCTGGTGGCGCTCTACCACATTTCCCAGGCTCCCAAATATCCTCATCTGTGGACAGCCAGAGGGGTTTCGAATTATTTATTACTTCTTTGATTTATGTTTTCCTTCTTAGGAAGCAGGACACCATCACAGACGTTCTTTAAAGAAACTTTAAAGAAACTTTCTGGAGAACAGACACAGACTGGCATTCCCTCAGCCCACAACTTGAAGAGCACTTGATACGTGCCGTGGTTGAAGAGGCAAAAAATGACCCCTCTCTTTTTTGGTCTATTTTGTTTGCTAATGTATCCTGTTCAATTTAGAATCCATTAAAAGGGAAACGTTATCAGAGAAATGAAAATTAGCGTATCTGCTGTGAGTATGAGGCAAAGATACAGGCAGGGACCTGCTGACGTCTTACCTTGCGTGGGAATCACAGCTCTGGCTGCAGGGGTTCTCGAGCACCAGAGAGCAGGATGGGGGCAGCAAGGAGCACGTGGAGAGATGTGGAGAGATGGCAGGTGCTAGTCCTTCTTGCTCAGTCCCTTCTCCCCAACCTCGTTAATCTGAAAAAGGATAGAGATGCTAAGAATGCACTCAAATTACAGAAATTCCTTCACATGAAAACATGAGTTGTAAGGCATAAGTCGTCTCCAACAATAAATAAAGGAAAAACAATTGTCTCTATTGAGTGGAACATATGATCAGAAAGTAAAATGCTATGAATTTACATTCCAGTAAGAGAAAAATTGTAAGTATCCGAAACAAATACCTTAAAGATTGTTACTAGCGCAAAGAATTCTTCCCTCATGAAGGGAGAAAAAAGTTTACTTTCAAGAACATTGAAATTTACTCTCACAGCATAAAAATGATCATGTTCCAACATTAGTATTTTGAATTTATGAACGTTTCCACTAAACATTAACATGGCTCAACTCCATTGGATTTGTTCAAGGGTCTATATACATTCTTGGACCAAGGCAGGCATTTCTTTTTAACAGTCTCTAATTCATGGTTATAACAGCTATGAATTTAGCAAAGAAGCCCTATGCCTCCCCAATTGCTGAAAAAGGATGATTTCTACACTAGCAATTTCAAGCTGGTGGTACAGGAAAGAAGTTAGGTCTCCTAAGGACTTAACTGCTTTGTATCACTGCTGACCTATCCCAGAAAGACTTCCTTCCATTCTATGCCTCCCCTAGTGAAACTATTCATTTGGTTGAAGCAGTAAATGGCTGGAGGGAGGTGGGGTTGCCAGGCCAGCCTGAAACATGGGCCCAGAACTGGTTTATACAGGAGATCATGGAGGCAGAACTGCCACTCAGCTGCCAGAGTAGACTCACCCAATCCTGGTATGAGTTAGCAGGCCCTGGGAGATTCTCTTCCTTGACACTGTCTGTCTGCAAACAGTAAAACAAGAACTAGGCTTCTGTTTTAGGGTTAAAGCTTGATGGTACTGTTAGGGGAAAAGAAGAAGCTAATTCAGTGAAGGTGTAACACAATGGGCTAGGGTGAATTGCACTTTTAGGTCATCTTGGATGCAAAAAGATATCACGTGGGAGCAGGGAGGTCCCCCTAACTAATTTATTCCCAAAGTTGGCCAGTGCCAAGAAGGAAGGGTACCTGTTTGTTGGTTGGGTTCTCCTGCGTGGAGTGCCATGTTTTGCCCATTTGGAGAGAGGCCCTCTCTTTTGGGTGATTTGTTGTAATGATGATGATTATTGTTGGATTATTACAGTCGCTCACTGGCAGGATTACAGTTAAAAAAATTGGCTATGTTTGTATTATAAATGACTACTTTTACAACTCAGCTATAAAAGTTTACTTAGGTCTGAAATTTGATATACAAGTTCTCCATCCATGAGTGCTTTCCTTTCAAATAGAATTTTTAAAAATGGTTAATAAAATTGGTCTGTCTAATTTTTCTGAGTTATATGAGTATTTTGGAAAAGCAGAAATGTATCATTTGTATAGGCTTTCTAGCACTTTTTCTTAGTTTAAACTAGAGGCTATAAAGTTTAAATTATTCATACTGAGCTTGGGCAGATTGAGAAGCAATGATATAATGTCCAGGGCTAGACTGGCAAAAAGAAGAAAAAGGAGTCTCAATACTGAAATTTGAAAAACCCTCTCTGTGGCCCACAAGTAGAACACTTTGGAACAATGATACTGTGCATTTTCATTATGCATTTTATAGCTCTAAGTACATAATCACCTGCTCGTGTCTATCTGATAAATAATGAGGTTTTTATTTCACATTTGCATTGTTAATTACAGTATATTACCAGAAGTAAGATACCAGGCATCTGTTATTAATAGAATGTAATTTTTTTCCCCAATAGCAAGGGTCCTTTAAATAGGCATAGAAAGCACACTTTAGTGGAGGCCACTGAGATCTGTTGATAGCTTTGTGTTTTGGACTTCAAGGTAAATGTGGCAGGGATGGAGAGAAGATACAACATGAATTGAGCCATCAAGATAAAACATAAAATGTGATTTGCAGTTTGGCACAAATGAGTTTCTGTTTCACCCTCAGGGGGTAAGGAAGGAATCACAAGTTTTAAAAATGCAAAAACCTAGGACTAGGCTTAAGCCTGACATGATGAAAAATTCCACCTGAGAGTTCTCTTGGCACGTGTTAACCTTTGGCGCCATTCGAAAGTTCATGAGGAAAAGCCAGTTCTAAGGCTCTCAGGATCTTTACATCCACTGCCCCAAGATGGTTCTTTTTAGTAGGGCTTAACTTCTGCTCTGATTTTCATTCCTGGGTCTTCCTGAGAGGCACTGTGGTGAGAAAGGCAGCTAACTAAAATCCCCAGGGTCCTGGAATTCTCCACTTTCTTGTACAGTAACCACCCAGGTGGGGGCTATTTCTCTGAGTCACGAGAAGCACTGGCCTTCAGACATGAAGACACAGATGGAAATTCCTCATAAATTGCATTTACATTTTGGCGTGTATAAATACTACAATGTCAATGAATCGAAGTAAAATGAAGTTTATGACTGTTTTACTTTGACATCTAATCAAAGCAGAGATTTTATTTATAGAGAAGAAAATGTGTGACTTAAATTGAAGGACTATTAAGAAAAAACCTTAAAATGAGGAAAACTTTTTTTATTAAATACATACAGATATTTCATATCTTTGTATACCCTGGGCTTCACCCACCACCTTCCCTATCTGATCGCTCCATCTCATCCCCCTCTCCAGTTGTGTTCTTTAATTTGGTTGTTGGCTTATTTTGACTTTTCCTCCTGGCCTTTTGCTTGTTTTTCCTATGTCCCATATATTAGTGAAACCACATCTTTTGAAAGTCTTCGACATTGGAATGCCTTGACTGAAAGCTTGGATGGACCTGGGTCCTAGGGGCCTCACCTTGAGATCTCTGCATTGGAGCTTGTGCTTGGCCCAGGAAAAATGTTTGCCTCCCATCTAGGCGAAGTTTCTGAGTTGTCAACTGGAGTCTGCACTACACCACCCCCTTTCCAGCAGATCTCCCACCCCCCAGTACCTGGAAGGTCAACCCAGAGGAACAGAGCTGCCAGGGTTCTTCCTCATACCTCTTTCATCTTCTTCTCTAGGACCAACCAAGATTTTGGGGGTACTTAGAGCTAGGACCCAGCAACCCACAGTGTGGGTTGCTCTGTGAAGTGTGGATGTGATCTCAGTTTGCACTGCACGCTGAGAATCTTCATTCATGCCTGCGAGGTTTTGCCTGCCTGGGAGAGAGTCAGGGGTTGGAAGACATAGAGACAAACATGAGGGTGGGGTCTTGGGTAGAAGGTAGGAAACATCAGTACTCTACACCTAGCCTCCCCCTCACCCCCCACCAGGGTCAGGCCTGCTGACCTGCAATTTTAAAAACAGCCCTGCAATTTTCAGAAGAAATAGTTAATTGGGCGTGGTGGTGCACACCTGTAATCCAAACACTGGGAAGCAAGATGCCTGGGATCGCTTGAGTTTGCGGGTTCAAGGCAACCCTGCATAGCATAGCAAGACCTGGTCTCAAAAAAGCAGCCAGGCATGGTGGTGGGTGCCTGTAATCCCAGCTTCCTGGGAGGCTGAGGCTGGGGATTGCTAGAGTCTGTGGGATCTGTACTACCCCATGCAACATAGTGAGACCTACTCTCAATATATATATTTCATGCTCTAACTTAATATTTCCCTGTGCGCCTGTGCTGCCATTGAAGTATTTCCACTGTGTTTTTTTTGTGGTGCATTTCACATGCTGACAGAGATATGCTACCTGGCAATTCCTTCAAGTAGTAAGCCTATACTGTATTGTTGAGGACTTAATTCTATTCTCTCATGGACAGCTTGCTATTCTTTTATGTGAGTTTTTATTTCATTGTTTCTGATGAGACTATTAAGTCTCTGGAGCAAGCACATAAGAATGCCAGCTCTGTGGTGTATACCTACAGTGTCTAGCAGAATTTTGAACACAGAGTGGATAGTAAATATGTATTGGTTGATTGGCAAAACCTATAATACCTAATAAATATGCTAAACAAGACTTGGGTTAAGAGTTTTAACACTTCAAGTCACTGAGAAAAGGAAACAGCTTCTCGGGTACAAAAGAAAACAATTTGAAATCACAGAAAGGGGAACCAAAGGCAAAGGGAAGCATTGAGTTTCTTGCTTTGCTCAGGAATCAAGCTGGAAAGCTTTCACTGATCGTTTCTCTTCCATGGCCCACCGTCACCTTAGAGTTTTTAAAACCAACAACAAACCTAAGCAGGATCTTGGAGGCAGCTCTGACTTTACTTATAAAAGCTATGGTTAGTGAGGGATTTGGCCAACTCGGCTGTCTCATTGAAAACAACTGATTTGTGCCCAGATCAACGGTAAATAAACAGAACGGTCTTGTGTGTGGCTAAGAGGATTACCTGCCAGGGAATCTGCTTCTGCTCTTAAGGCACAATCAACAGAACCTCTTTCTTTCTTTCTGCTCTGTCATGATGCTGTTTCCCCCTAAAAATATCAACACAAGTCAGTCTAGTCTATTCAAGATCAGTTGCTTTTATTTTTCTAAGGTTAATAGTATGGTCAGTTAGAGGCTTTCATTTAACCTGATGAAGAGCACAATTTGATTTGGCTGTGTTTTAGACTAGACCAGATCCCTCGCCAACTGCCTACATGTCCTGGCCTGAGAATAGGGTTACCCTTTCCATGCAGAAGAGGACCTTGAATGTCATCCAGTGACCTTGAGACCTTTAGGAAGTCTGTAGAAGCTATGCTATTTTTTTTAATTGACTGCAGATATATATGTATATGTGTGTATGTATTACATCTACCCCGAGGTTCTTCCACCACCTTGTCCCTTGTCACCCATGAACCATCTTTTTGATCGCTTGTGCCCATCCCTCCCCGAATTTTATTCCCCACCCCCTCTCTTATTCTATGCTTCAGATCTGCTGGTAAATCTAACCTTTCCTTGTCCTTTTGTTTGTTTGTTTTCCCTAATCTAAGTGATTTTTATAATGATGTAATATGTCGTTGCCTTCTCACTCTCATCCTCTCCCAAGCATACCACACACTTTTCCAGAAGACACCTAGATACTCTCTGACGGACAAGGGAGTGTATATTGTATTCTGGGATATTAAAGTTGTCACTCTTAGTTGCTACATAGCCAGTAATGATCAATATCATCCCTATTCATGAAAGCTCTTTGGGGTCCTCCATTTTTAAGAATATAAAAAGGGTCTAAAGAATAAAATATTTGAAAATCATTGCTTTAAAGCTAGGAATGAAGACCTACAGAGTCAATTCATTCCCGAGTCTACCAAAGTTCAGCTGCAAGTCACAGAGTGTGTAAAAGTTAGGGAGTTGGATTCACAAGGAGAGGAGGAAGAAGTTGGCATGGATCAGTTTGGAGAAGAGGAACTAGAGAGATGCCTTCCTGATGATCTTTAGGTATGTGAAGGACTGACATACTGAACAAGCAGAAATTGGCTGGAAGCGCAGCATGTGAGATTTAAACTAGAGATAAAGAGGAATTCTTTGGCATTCATTGTTAAATAGCAGAGTGGGTGACTGACGGGCTTATGGAATCTCCTTCTCTGGAGGTCTTTAAAAACCGGATAGATTTTCATCTGTCTGGGATGATTTAAATGGGGCTGTGCCAGAAAGCCGAGGGGATGGAACAGATGATGTCTTGGGCTTCCCTTCCAGCCCTTTGGTTCTATAATTAGCTTGATGAAAGGAGCTGTGGCGATTTGTAGTGGAAAGTTTAGACAGGAATGTGCTTGCTGATCTTGGAGTAGGTCTCTTGTGTGAGGCAGAGTTTTATATCATGCTGTATAATGACCAGTACCAAGGAAGTCCACTCTAGGTCATATATACAGGGGGACAGTCCTATGTCCCTGGTGAGTCTTTTTTGTTGTCTAGGAACAGTGGAAAAAAAAAACATGTGGGTTAGTTGCTTTTAGTTAGCTCAGGTGGGACCTGGAAAATTTCAAGTGTCAGCTAATGGTCTTTGGGAATGGAATGTTTATAATTCAAAATAGAAAAATTCTGAATGTTATAATTATAAAATTACAAAATAATTTTATAATCCTATAAAGGAACAATCTAAGAAAGTCTAATGGAAAGTACTGAGAATAATGTTCTTCATAGAGACACCCTTCAATTTTACTGTGTGCAGGAGATTGGTGGCATTTCATTGATTCCAGTGTTCAAAAATTTGACACTTTTTTTTTGTTTGTTTTGCACTTTGGAATTAGAGGTTTGATATTTCCCCGTACTGGGTCAGAGATGCAGACGATCAGCTAAATTCCAAGGCAGTTTGTTCCTTTGCTTATCACTTGCGTTTCCATCAAACTTGTGCCTATGCCAAAGCAAGAGGAAGGAAAGAATGCAAATTTGCTGGCGCTCCTGTTAGATTCTGACATGAGAAAGAACACAGTAGACATCAGTGGAATCATCTGGGTTAATGAGCTGGATTAGAGAACATAAATAAGATTGTATCTAAATGGAGACCCATTCACCTTGGTCTCTATTGACACACAAAATATTTGGATCATGTGTTATCTTGGCTTGAGCTGACTGATAGGAAACAGGCAAGAGATAGAGTGGGAAGACCCCCTTTGGTACTTTTCAAGACTGCAGATAGTTTGATCAGATAGTATTCAGCAAAGTAAACCTAGCAGAGAGCAGATAACCCCACTGTGGGAAATGAGTACCAGGCTCTATCTCCAGAAGACTCTAGGAGACTACCCACCTCTCGTTTAACAAAGTCTTGGTGTTGAATAGATGGGAAGCCATGTTTCAGTAATAGCGTAAATATGCATTCTGTCCCAGGGAAGAGGAAGAATTTTATGGATGTGATAAAACAATAGATTTCTTGGATTTATAAGAATGGTACCATGAAAATATTTAATGGAAGGTAGCTACCAACCTTACTGTGTATCTCAAATTCACAGTCTTTGATATTGGAGTGGAAGACAGA
This sequence comes from Uropsilus gracilis, assembly GCA_004024945.1. Taxonomy (NCBI): domain Eukaryota; kingdom Metazoa; phylum Chordata; class Mammalia; order Eulipotyphla; family Talpidae; genus Uropsilus; species Uropsilus gracilis. The sequence continues at coordinate 20,890 of PVHY01002331.1, read as the reverse complement.
TTGAAGTAGAGGGAGAATAGGAGAAGGAAGGAAGCAAGGAAGGAAAGAAAGTAATTGTTTTTAGAAAGCATAGAATTAACCTAGAAAAAGTAATATTCCAAAATATACCTAGAAAATACCACACATCAAATGAGCACCGAAACACCCTCATTTCTTCTAAATGCCCTTGCAGTTCCTTACCTGTGTAGAGTAAGATGGTAAATCTCTCCCAGCAAGCCAGTAACCATGAGATCTGAATAAGACTGAGTGGTTAGAAAAGGGAAATATCTATGCTTTGTTTACCTTACCTCCCAAAGTTGCTTTCCAAGCCAGTCAAACATAGGGTGTAAATATTCACACAGAGGCCATGCATGTCTCAAGAGCCTCACAGGCTGGTACTTGGAAGTTCCCTGCATTTATCAAAATTGTATTCCCAACAGTTCCCTCTGCCTGCTGCTCTCCATCCTCTGCTTTCCTCAAGGTGTTTTCCAGTCAAGGTTTTCTCAGATTTCATTATATCTGAATATGTCTCCAGAACCCCCCACATGCACCCACTCTCAAAACCCTATATCCTAAGATTTATGCTATTTATCTCACAGTAGAGTATTTATATTCTGTTACTTCTGTCACTCAATTGCATATTCCCATAAAACAGTGGCAAGCAGATCTAAGCCTAATTCCTAGTAGTTACTCAATTAATGCTTACTGCTGAGTCACATTTGATTTCACACACCTTTCCCAGAAAAGGAACAAAAATCCAGGGACTGTTAGTACATTTCATTTGGAGATACACTTATTAGACTAAATATTCAGTAAAAGAACATGACTTATATTTCGACAAGCATATTTATTCAGTTATTTATAATTCAATACCACAGTATCTGAAATAATGCATATACATTCATGCATATCTATGTGTAGATTTTTAATGTATGAAACAGAAAGCTTTGAGCTACATTTTAGGTTTTTAGTCACAAACCACATAAAATCAAGAAGTACTAGAACTGAACAAAATACTTAAATGTCAGATTAGAGTTCTTAGTGAATCATATCCTGACTTTTATAAGGAAAACAAAATGAGAAAGAGCAGAACAGCAAGTAAAATTTTCATGCTGTATCTTCCTGGAGAATTTTATTATTCTTGTAAAATTACAGTGCTTTGAAAAGCTGGTACATTTTCTAATTTTTTAGAAATTTAATAGGTACCTACTGAAAAAAAATATTCAAAGATGACATCTAAAAAGAACTATAGTTTATTTTTCCTCTGTCCTTTACATGGGGAAAGTAACAAATTATTTTCAAGAGAGAAAGATGACATTTCTACAGAAGACTAGTCTAACAAATGTAAATTGCAGGGCAAATAACTTTTTTTTCCCTATGGTAAATGGCTTCTGAAGTTGTACATAGCACACTTTAAAATGATTGGAAGCGTGAGAAACACTCTGAATAATTGTTGGGGGAAATCTGCTTGTGCTTGAATGTCTACATTACCTGTGCCTTTATCCTCTCCCTTTCTGATGCCTTCACCAAATTTCCTTTTGTTCTGTGTGCAAATGTGTGAGTATTTTATATTATGTTTTCAAAAACTTTTTTGGAGGGCTGTTGCAAACTGTACTTGACTACAGTTTTTTGTTTGTTAATTTTGATCTTTTTCAGTCCTATCAACTTCTACACTTTAATGTATGGAACCAGAAATCCTGTGTCATCTAACAGGGTCAGAAATTGCACCAAATCTTGGGGTTATTTCCCATATTCCATATTTAAATAATCTCACATTGTTGTTTTTTTTTTTTTTTTCAGGAAAATCATGTCTTCCACAGAACATGCATTGATCATAATAGTAATGAAAAGCACAGACTCTGTGATCTCAAAAACACAGATTTACTTCAAGCAATTGCTCATTTTACCCTTGAGTGCTCTAGAAGGTCCGGGGACAAACACTGCCAACCTAAGGGTAAGCAGGATTCTCAATGCAGACCATTCTCCAAGTTTGGTTAGACCATAATGAAGCATGTTGAAAGCCACTAGCAATTAAGAGCATGACTCTGTGCTGATTTGCTTTATGGTGTACTTCGTGCTGCTCATGCACAGTAGGTAATACACATGGATTCAGCATAAATTTAATTTTGCACATTAAGTAAAGTGCAATAGATAAATTATGTCTGAAGAGGAGCCACCAGCTGCTGTAGCCACTTCAACTAATGTATCCTAAAGGTGCCTGAGTGCATCAGTCGTGTGGAAGCACTAATGCATCCTGGATATCTGCATGGGTACATTTGCTGTATAGAGCCAGGAGTGCCTCCTGGTGCTCAGAGGTCAGGGAAAGAAACTGGTCCAGCTGCCTGAGGCTACACTCCTTCCTCCCTCCCCCCCACCCCCTTTCCCCCCTCAATGCCTAAGACTCTGGCTTTGCCATGCCTGGCCTCATTCAAGGACTAGGTGAAAGAGTCCTAGGCAGGATTTTTCCCATGACCCAGGGAAGTGAGATGGAGTGGGAGGGACCCCAACCTTTCATTCCCTGGCTGAGCTGAAGAATCCAGAGTCCATATGAAATGGACATTCCACTGAGAATTTGGAAATCGGAAAGGATGTATTACTGCAAAGATGGCTGAATTAATGCTGCTGGGGGAACACTTTTGAATTTCTTGGCATCCTTGGACCTCATTTCACAACCTTAATGTTCACTTTATAGTCATTTTTTTTTGGTATTTAATATATCTACATCCCATATAGGGAATTGAAGCTGAACATGCTGAGGGCTCTAAGGAAGAAAACAGATCTCAACTCTGTGGCAGGATTCATTCCTGCGGCCAGGAACAGTGATGACATGCTCTAAGTTATTTGAGATGAGTAAGCAGTTACAGCTCCACTGGAAATGTGGCTCTGATGGTTTTCAGCCAAAGTCTGATAATGGAAGTTTCATCCCCTTGAACATCCCCTCCGGGGACCGCTGGAACTGCACCTGTTCCAGCCTTGTGCTCTTTCCCACGAGGTGGGGAGGGATGCCTTGCTGGCGCCTGTCACCATTCCTTTGCCCATCGAAAGCACACTTCTAGGACTAGCTGTCTCCTCCTCATCCCTTTACCACTCTCTTTTCTGGGACAATGAACTCTATAGGCTGTGGCTGCAGCTTGGAAAGGGAACCCAAGTATTCCAAGTTCTGTGACGAGGGCAGACCAGACAGAACATTAACATGTGAGAAAACTTAGCAAAAAACTTAGAAAACTCAGACCCCATGCCAATTCCTTCTCTTGCATCATTTATCTACGTTTCATAGAAATGCTGCTGTCATTTGCATTTTGCAGAGAAGCAGCAAATAGGTTGTGAAACTCAAGTGTTTCACCCAAGGGAAGATGTGGCTGATAAAAGGCAGAGGTAGTGTTTCAGTCCAGGTAGCTGGATGGAATCATATGTCCTTCATCATCCCATGACTTCCCCTTATACTCACTTCTATGCACTGTGCCTTTGAGCTGTGACTTTTTGATTCTGCAAAACAGTGCAGATTTTCTTCTAATCGCTTTTTTTTTTTCTTACAGAAAAGGAGGTCATTCTGTCTTAAGATCAAAACTTTCTCTTGGAAGGAAACTAAAGATGCTCTATTAGAAGTCCATTCATAATGAGTCACGTTTGTTCCCTCTGATATTCCAGAGGAAGATTCTGATATAGAAGAAACTCCTGTAATCCACAATGAGTTGACCAATCTCAGGGGTCAACTTGACCTTGGTAGTTTCTAATGCTCCTTCTAAAAGAAGAGCCACAGCATAACGGAAAGCTGAGGTCCTTTGGGGTTCTTCCTTGGGTTCCTTTAGGGGAAAGATCTGGGGGTGGGGAAGGGGCCATGAGAATGGGAGCTCTGTGGAACATTTCTTCCCAACTCTACTTGCAGAAAGATTATGTTGATGGCCTGAAATAGGCTGTGTAGACATCTAGGCCACAGAAGTTCACAAACAATACAAATTAGGGCTGGTCTTTCTTTCTGCTTTGGAGACTAACTTATGAAATATTCATCCTGAAACCACTGGATACATACCCAATGGCCTGTTGGAGACCTTCATGACTGTTCTGAATACATGTTCCTGTTCCATGAGCTTCTTCAGCCCAGATCTCTTGAAAGGAGAAATAGTTCTCACAATTGGCACAAAATTCTTTAGAAGACATAGGCCATTATCCATGCATTAGGGTTTAGGAATGTTGAAATTAGGCACTATTTGTCCAAGCAAATAGGTGGTGCAATATTAATAGCAATGCTTAGAGCTAACACTAAAAGTAGGTGTATGGTGGCAGCAAGAGTCATAACCCTTTCCCAGATACACACATATTCTACACAGGAGACAGGAGACAACACCAAGTCTGAAGGGGTCAGAGATATCTCATCTGGTGGAGGTCACCACGACTAGGGGTACCTTGGAGCCCACTTGTACGGAGCAGAATCACAGAGACTAGGAATAAGCTTTCACACATGTATCGCCTCAAACTTCATACAGGGCCCCAATTATCATTCAACTCACTTGAGTTTTGAGTTGCCTGTTCTGGGGCAACTCATGTAGTGTCCTCATGGCTGCAGGCAACAGGATCCAATTAAGCAAGAAAAGAAATTCCCAGGATGAGTTCTGGATGGCTCACAGGTCTGATGGGAAGGTGAGCGAAGGAGGCTCTGAGAAGAAGGGATTCAGGGCATTCGCACACACACTGGTCATTTTCCTAGCAGCACACAAACCCTGGGAAACCCCCATCAATGACTCCCCCAACCCCCATTACTGCTCAGTCTACTTTAGTTCAGTGTCTCTGGGAATGCGAGAGGGACAGACGACCTACCCCCAGAGAGGGGAAAGACAAGACCACAAAAGGGTGTCAGGATGCAAAACTGTGGAATGAAGGTGCAGATGACGAATTCTGCCTCCCCTTAATCACCCCAACACTCAGAGGAGAAGGCTAGGAGTCCCTGCCTAGTTCACAAACTGGTAACTCAGAAAATGTTTGCACGTCTAGAATAAAGTCTGAAGTCCTGTTGTCCGTGAGTCATGTAAGAGTGAGCAGATTTTTGCTTTTACCTTAAAATAAAAAAAAAAATCTAAGCATCAAGTTTGTGTTCATTTGTAGAAATCTACCAGATTCCATTACAACCACCCATGATGTCTTCCACCTGATGTCTTTCTCCTCATGTTTGCTTTCGTGCTTGATGCCTATTTCTAATTTCTGCTGTGCAGTTTTATTTTACATATACTCTAAAGCTGCCCAGAACCCTTCTTTCGACAAGGCAGTATATACATCAATAGATACATGCAACCATTTGGGGGGAATCTTTTCTAATTTTAAATAACCCATTGCTCTCATTCAGAAAATCTGTATATTCAAATGAACAGGACAGTTCTTCTTCAATTCAAATATAATATTAGAATAGACTTGTCTTGATTGATACTGATTCAAAACACAGAGTGGCTTCTTAGAACTCTTTACTTAAACTCACACGTGGAGGAAAGCAATCCCATAGAAGTAAGAGGAATGGTAATTATTTCCCTGGAGAACAATAATTTTGCAATAAATTTCAAAAACAGCATGATTTAGCAAATTAAGCTTAGAGCCAAAGAAATTAAATAGAGATAACTTCATCGAAATAAATTCTGATGCTACAGGCTTCAAACATTACTTTAAATGTACTCATTTTGAATAAAGCTAGTGAAAGCATCTATAAGGCTTTGGTTCGGGAGGTTGAGTTTCACATGTAAGGGCTGAAGAGGTAAAACCTTTTTCACACCAGGCAGCCATAACCAACATACATCTATATATGTGCACTTTATTTTGATATTACCAGGCTGCTGAGTAAGCACTATTGATGGCAACACCCCCTTCAAAGGGAATTTGTACTTTCCAGCCATGCTTCTGTGCTTTGGCAGCTCCACATGGAAACAGTATTTCTTTGATCCTATATTTGAGACTGATATTGTTTATGTTTCAATGTTAAAAATAGCTCTTTTAAGCCACATGCCTGAAGGTTAATAATAAAGGCACATTCTCACCCTTTAGAAGAGTTTACAAGAAATCCTGGACCACCTCTTGTAGCCAGATTCTCAGCTACTACATCTGAGAGGGCTTGAATTGAGTGACAATAAGTACAAAACCTTCCCACTAACTCTCCTTAATGCATATGCTCCAGTTGCTACATGGACTTTCTTTTCTGGAAAAGAAAGGAAAAGAAAAAAGACACAACCGATAATGAATACCCCCACATGCCATCAATAAATCCCCAGCCAATCTGTTCATCTAATAAATGCTGTCTTGGTCTCTGCTTTAACCTGGGAACCAGCTACAGTTCACAAATGGGAAGACAGAAGCTGGCCCTCTCTTGTTCAGCGAGAAGCAGTTCTTCCAAAGTGCTGATGTTTGTCAGCTGTCAAACTACAGTGCACTCTCTCATTAATATTAACCATTTCCTCTAAAGTGTCTTACTCATTGATTCACTCCATTTTAAGGAGCAGTTATTTTTATAACGGTCACAACGTCACCATCGAATCATCCTAAGATCTATGAAACGTAAACATAGAGGAAATTGATGTGATCAGTTGCTTGGTATTCACAGGTTGTATGGATTTTGAAAAACTCGGAGAAAGTGTAGTTGGGTTTACCTACCAAGGATGAAATACATTACACCATAAAAATGCATTTCATTGAAGGATTAACCACATTGTTAGCACTGTTGGTCAGCGTTACTATCGAAGCCTATAGAAGCATGTGTGGTGTGTATCACTAAATGTAATGTGTATTTATAGCTAGAGATTTTTGTAGACAAAAACTGAGACTATACTTGGCTACCTCATCTAATCAATTTGAGAATTTAGGTTTCATCTTTATTTATTGGCTGATAGACTAATTGGTTGTTAGAATGAGGTGGGAAGGCATTCACAGTTCAGTTTCTGTTTTCTGGTAAAGTCAGAAGGGTGACTATGTGGCTTAGTAATCAGAAATGAAGAATTCATAAGTGTGTCTGGACAAATGCTTTCTTTGATTGCTGCTGATTAATCAAATCTCTTTGGTCTAACCTTGGTCTCCAAACCCAAATTCACTCTAAACTGTTTCTAAAATACCACGTGGGACAAATTTGTAATCTTGCCAAACCACCTGAAAAGAATTATATTCTTTGCACACACACACACACACGCACACAACTGTCATTTTTTAAAGTTCAGACTGTAGAGATTCTGAATAATTAGAACCTTTTCTACACCTCAGTAGCCCTTTGAAAGTTTAAGCATGTTTCATTCTTACAACTACAAAATAATTAAGGCAAAGGGAATGGGTTTCTTCTCTGAAAAGACATGGAAACCAAGTAGCTATTTGTGCCTGCAATCCTTTTGGGTCGAAAGAACCAGAAGATAATAAATTGTTTTGCTAAAAACAGGAAGTTTGGCAAAGATGCAAAAAGTACAGCTAAACTTTGGCGAGGCAACCCAAAACATTGTGTTCTTCTTTGAAAGTACTTCCAGCAAGAAAAAAGTGGAGTGCCTTGAATACATAGTTTAAGAAACAGTGAAGGCATCTGGCAACATGAAGCGCTTGCCAAATTTGTGGTTGTGCTGTGCTTGCTGATGGAAAGATGTGCCAGCTTTCAATGACTTATGTCATACACAGCTGGAAAGCCATGCATAAATAAGACCTCGAGTACTGCAAAGTCCAAAAAAAGACTCAGGCAAACATTCCTCCTTTCTCTCCCTGCACCCAAACTGTTAAAAAAAATTAAGTAAAAGGAAAGGAATCACTCAGAGATTGGCAAAGGCCAATTTCAGATTTCGCAGGGAAACCTATTTGTAAGTGGGAGTGTTTGATCAGTTGAGATGCTGGAAAGGGTTCATTTTTTTCTCTCCCCTCCCTCACATTCTTCATCTTCACTCTTGCCAGCTTTATTAATATCACTGCGATTATGTGGCATCTGTTTTGGACAGACCTGATAGGGTTGTAATTTCCACTTTAGTCCATCCGCCTGGAAAGACTTCAAAATGTGGGCCAGAAAAAATAAATAAATTAACTCAAGGCGTCTGGAAAAGAGAAGATTGTGCTTCTGTCAATTCAGCGGTGGGGATTCCTGGGATATCTTGATTGGAAAAGAAGATGCTGGAGCAAGGATGCTTCTAGGACTTGCAGGACCTCTTCTAGCCAATAGCAGCAATGGCTTCCTTTTGTTCTCATTTGATAGTGGGTGCTTTGGTCTTGCAGTTTTGAACTAAGGATTCAAGGGGAAGAGCATAGTTCTCACAATGGATTTGGAACTAGAGTCAGTTGCTCCATTCTCTTAATTCTTCATCTGAGAAACGAGAGCAGGAGGCACAGGACTCACACATACCTCAGACCAGTGACTATGGAGACACTGTGTCTGGAGAACCAGAAGAAAACAGGAAAATGGCTCAGTTCTGTTTTCTCCTGGGGGAATTCAGAGGTGGCCAACAAGCTCATGTGGCCATGGAGTAGGGATACGGGTTCAGACTCTGAATACAGCTGGAGATCAAGATGGCTCTGTCTTGAGAAACTGGTCCCTTCGTCTGTTGATGAGAATGGGACCAACCTCAAAGGCATGAAAATCAGTAAACAGGTGAAGGTAAACAAGGCTGGGGTTGCAGTCCTGATAGCACTGATCCCTGTGTGATCAACAAATCCTGATAGCTAAGCAAGTACAGAGCCCACAGGGTGATTTCCTTCACTGGTGCACAGAGTAGAAGTTCTTTTGGTTTTGTCAGCATGAGTTTGGTATTTTTAAGATTTAAGGAACAAATGAAATTATTTTATATATATATAATGTATCATATATAACTGTTACATATGTTTTCTCTCTCTCTATATATATATACACACATGGGTATGCACATTTCACCTGTTGTTTCATATATATATATATATATATATATATATATATATATATATATATATACACACACACTAATGCATGCACACATTTATGAGGAGAGAGCAGAAGTAAGAATATTTACTGATTGTGAAATGATTGTTTTGAGATTCTGAAGAGAGAAAATAAACAAATAAGAATGTCCTGTACTTTACCACCTACAACTGTTATTTGCAAATTGACATGATTCAGTTTTCTTTCTGAGTTGTTTTGAGTTATTAAAATAGAACACGCTTATAGACCTACTCTAAGCATATTAGCACTTATTATTTTGTAGACATTTTCTACAAGTAGGTTATAAGTCTGTAAGTATGCTATTTTAAAGGATGTAATAGTTCTGAAGCTGGACACTCACTGGAATTAAGATTTTTCTCCTTTTTTTTTTTTAGCAACATCATAATGAATATCTTTGTCTGTATTTGCATTTCTCTAGGACAGAATTACTGGATTTTCAAAAATCTTTTTAAGAGCTCTTGATAAGTGATGGTTATGCTTGAAATTATGAGGGATTTACTTTCCTTAAGAAGGATGGAGGGAGAGATTTTACCATTACATGAAACAGAGAATGTTGGCAAAACAGAGTAAGAGTTCAAGGAGTTCCTTGAAGAACCTTTGGTCTAGAACCCTGTCTCCCCTATCTGCATGCGTGTACATGTACATATGTATATACTGCTGTGCGCCATTTGCAAACCAGAGAAATCATTGTAAACAAGAGGAAGGAAGACCTCTCTTGTTAATCCTGCCTCCAGCAAACTATTGGGCTGAATCATTGCATTGATCTTCTGAGATTGCAACAGCGCTGCTGGCTTCCCTAATCAAAGATAGTGATCACCTGCCTATACTCCTCTTTCCTCAATTACTCTTAGGCTTTAAAATGTTAATTGTCTCTCAGGTTTGTGTTTGTCTTCTTTGAAGTTCACCAGACCCTTGCCCTGTGTCTCTATGAATACCCCTTTCCTTTGTTAATAAAGTTGCCTTTTGTTTCATAACCTCTATGGGCCCTAATCTTGGCTGAGTAACCTCTCTCGTGATTCTTCTCTCGTACCTTGCGTCCAGCTGCCAACACTATACCACTACTACTATCTATCTATAAACATGTATATATATATGTATATGTATACACTAATGTATATATAGTGGATATATGTGCATAGATGTGTGTAGTATATGTGTACTGCACAAAGAGAGAGGGAAAGAAAACTGCTTCTCTCTAGTTCTCATCCCACTCACACTGGATCAGGTTTGATCTCCAGCATGAAAGGCATGAGGTTAGAAGGCAGAGGAGTGGCCTTCCAGACAGTCTCAGTGATTTTATGGGCACAAGGAACACTGGTGAGACTCTGGAGCAGCAGAGAGAGGCAGGAATCATTCTCTCTGACCCTGCATGCAACCTCCCTTTGAGGGCTGACAGCTCAGGCTACCTGGGAGGACAACACCTGCCTCTGAAGGACAGCGTTCTGGCTCTGGCCATAGTGGAAACTGTGAGCTTCCTCAGGTGGCTTGCAAGCAGAGCTCCTGAAGAGAGGGGAACTGAACCAGTGCAGCAGGATGAGGAAAGAGAACGTGCCCACAGTGTTGCTCTTGGCAGATTATGAATGCCCATGAGATGCTCTAGGGGTTGGAGGATCTCAGAGACAACCTTTGTTAAGATGGCTGCAGGGACTAGACTTCCATTTTGAACAAAGAGGGGCTTTACTAGTGAAATGGGGGGATAATGGGTCATGCTACTTTGTTTCCAAAGTCTAACCAAATTGGGTCTTTGTCTTGTTTCATATATACACTTCCCTTTTTAAGCTGAAGAAAATAGAGTGGAAGTGGAGTTAAAGAGAAGAAACTGATTAAAGAGAAAAAACTGCGATGAAAGCCATCTAAATCTAGAATTTGAAGAAACTGGAGTGTGAAGTCAGCGGGGAAGAGTTCCTTCTAGCTACAGAATGTACACACTGGATGTAACTGTAGACAACTTCCATTCTAACCCTCTCATTTTACAAAGTGGGTGTGTATGACCCAGGAGTTGTCATTTCCTCCAGTCCAGCACACAACAAAGCAGAGGCACTTCACTCAGTGTCTGCTGCTTCCCATTGCCTTCTTAGTACTGGGTGCCACAAATGAGAAAGACATGGTTAGCAGATGCTCCTTGCCTTAGTTCATGTGGGCTGCCATAATCAATTACTATAGACTGGGTGGCTTGAGCAGCAGATCCATATTTCTCACGTTGTTGGAGGTTGGGAGTCAAAGATCAGAGTGTCAGCAATGTTGAGGTTGGGGAGCACCCATTTCCAGGTTTCACACAATTGAATTCCCATTGTATCTTCACACTGCAGAGTAAGAGAGGGAGCACATCTCTTCTTTGAAGGGCACTAATCTAACTCATGAGGGCCGCACCCTCATGTCCTTGTCTTTCAATATTTGTTTCTTTTAAAAATTAATTTATTCTTTTAACTGAAGTAACATTAACTCCTCCCCCTCAGTAGGGTTCCATGGTAGAGCACCCACCCCAATTCATCAACAGTCCACCACCGTAGTCCATGATGCCGCCTCACCTCATCTTATCCTGATAATTTCCCAAAGTCTCCAACTCCTAATATCATCAGAGTGAGGAGATAGGGCTCAATATGTGGATTTGGGGGTTTGGGGGTCACAAATATTTAAGCCACAGCATTCTACATAAAGAGTGCCAGGGATGTGGGCTTCGATGTGAGGCTAGTGTTTTTTTGCCTGGTCTTAGAACCCCCTGGGAACTTCCTGCATCCTGAGCACAGGCTGCATTGATCCGACAGGACTGAAGTTTCTGAGAGTGACATCCTGGCTGCAGTTGTGCATACAACTTCCCATGGGATTATGAAGGCTGCCAGGATCTAGGACTCTAGTGTAAGGGCTGTCGCACATTACTGTGCTCAGATACAGGGTCTGGGTCTTCATTTTCAAGTTTTTTTGAAGTTCTTTCTTCTCCCCCAGACTCTGTGTTACTTGTTGATTATACTATGCCAAGTCAGGGCTGGATTACCTGAAGTCTGAAGCCCACAACTTTAGTTGATCAGTTCTAGTACTGAAGTAAAAGGAGACACTGTGTTGCATCACTTTAATTGAGCACACTTTTTCTTATTCCTGTGATTCTTTCTCTTCCTGCACAAATATCCCCACCGCCACCTCCTTATTCCTTAAAGAAAATGAAATGAAGACTCACTGTATGGATCTGAAGTCACCAAAGGCCCCAACAACTTGCAGGTGTTTTGGTCTCAGGTGACGCGTTCCTGAGCTGGACTGGCTCAAGTGGGCTCCTGGCTTTCAGAGAGATGCAAGAGTCATTCTCTCTGACAAGATTCATTCTCTCTGACCCTGCATGCAACCTCCCTTGGAGGGCTAACAGCTCAGGCTACTTGGGCAGACAGCATCTGCCTCCAAAGGACTGCTTTCTAGTGCTGGCAACAGAGGCTCTGAAGCCAGAGCCCCATCACATACCCTACACCCTCATGAGACCTAGTTCTGGAAACATCAGCGTAATGCTTATGAAGTCACGCCCCATGAGGCTGGTCTTGGAGAGTGTTATGGCTGAAAGAACACAGTCGATGCAATCAGAAGTAATTTCAAAATAAATCAAGTCCTCTACATGCACTTCTCCAAGGTCCTGTATGAGCGGGGGCCTCGACACCTCTCACATTCTCCCATTTTCTTCTTCCATTGCGCTTGTAGGTTGCAACAGCTTTCTAAAGCACTGCCCTGAAGTCCTGCCAGCTTTTGCCTCATACCATACACCTCTGTGATCCTTTGCTCTTGCTCTTTTTTTTTTTTTCCACAAATCTCAGAAACCTCGGAGATAGTGCTGGCATTAGAGGGCCAAAGAAGGCAATCTTATAAAATCACACTTTTCAGAATCACCTTGAGGAGGGAAAGGACAAGACACAGATAATACTCAGGTCTAGTACTTGCTATCTCAGACACAGAAGTTATTGGAGGAGGTTTTGGAGTTCCAGCAGTTCACCCTGGAGTCCTAGGATGTTAAGCATTAACATCCCTTCTGAGGATGCTTTTCCCCAATGAAAAGTATATTTGGCAGAACCTCACCTTTGGCTCTCGAAGTAGACTATCACTGCCTTCAAACACAGCTGGCTGTGAAACCTGAGTTCCATTAGACTCACTGACGACAGTTCTCAGATCAAAATGTTCAGAGGCCGTGTGAACTTAGTTTCACGTTCCTTGGAGTTTTCTTTAGCTTGGGGAAGACAGCCCTCTTTTTCTCTTGGTTTATTTATTGCCCCAATTTTCTTTTTCTCTTACTGTAGCACTTGGGGTCAAGGCTGATAGGCTCCAGAGGAAGCTCTGTTGCTCTGACGTAATTTTTACAGACAGAAAGTTCCATTCTCCTCTGTGAATATTAAGGACAGTCTGCATGATGACGTGAGGGCAGGCTTTGCACATGGCTTAGAGCCCTGTCTGGAGTAACATGGGGTAGAAGGAGCTGTGAGGAGAGGTTGTCAGTCACACTTTTTATAAAGGAGAGGAGTTGTGGATGGTGTCTCGAAAAATACACTGAATTACTGGGCAGAAGAGTTCATGCTAAAGCACAAGCTAAGAGTGTGACCTATTTGGATGTGTGAGAGAGGGGCCTGTGTGATCCACTGTGTGTGTGGCTAAAGCTGCCTGACGTTTGTTTTCTCCCACAGACAGCTGCCTCTGTATCAGAGGAGGCATCCCAGAACTTGGAAAGTTCGAAGAGGCTCAAAGTCAGTGGCCTTGGGGACTCACAGGAGCAAATAAATTTTATTCTAAAAAGACTGTTTTCTGCTCTGCATGTCTCTTAGTGAAATGGAGGAAAAGATGGATTCTATAGGCAAAATGACACAGGGTTAAATGTTACTTCAACTGTTTGAGTACATGTTTCTAAGTCTTTGCTTCTGCACTAAATGCATATTAATTTCTCCTACTTTATCCAACCATCTCATGTCAAATGAGGTAACATTTGTTTTTTCCGTTGTATTTTTTAACTTGAATTAAGGTGAGTAGACAACACAGCTTATGCTTCAGAGGTACAGGTTTAAAGCACCTCAGGTAGATGTTACCACACTACACCCATCACAAGGTACCCACAGTCCTCCGCCAGAATCCACTGGGCACCTTCCACACTTTGTTTCAAATCCTCTCCCTCCCCATCTAGTAGCCTCAATCCTAGTCAGATTTCTAGGGTTTGTTTTGGTTTGGTTTGTCCGTTCCTTTGCTGTGCTTTTCTATATTCCACAAGTTAATTCATCTGATATACGTCTTTCTGACTTATTAAACTTAGCATAATCCGCGTTGTCATAAGAGGCAAGATTTTGTCTTTTTTATAGCTGAGCAGTATTCCATTTCCATCATGTCTCTCTACTACAGCTTCTTACTTGTCTTGGGGCACCAAAGTTGTTTCCATAACTTGGCTGCTGAAACACGGGAGTACACATATCCCTTTGAATGACTGTTCTTGCATTCTCCAGGGAGAGACTTACTGATGGAATTAATGCCTAATATGGTAGATTTATCTATCATTAAATGAGATATTTGAAGTGTGTCTGGCATGTGCCTGGCACACAGAAGATGCGCATTAAATGCCACAGTCACACATATGTACACAGATGAAATAATATTTCAAGGGAGTCTTATCTGAGGACAGATTACTTTTGTTCTAAATCACCAGTTCCCAGACAGAAATAATGAGTTTACAGAGTTGAGTTTTCTCCAAAATATGGCTGAATGCTGAATTTCTGAATACATAAATTAGAATTGGGTATCTTCACTGCAGGTAGCTAAAGAAAAGGAAAGTTCACTACTGATTTCGCAGAGGGTACCCTGAAGCTGGGATGACAGCACCACATACACTGTCAATATTGAGAGAGGAAGAATAAAGACATTTGAGTCTTGTCACCATCTAGTTTAGTTTTTAAGACTCCAAAACAGGCTGTCAGCTACCCGCAGGCAACACAGTGTTACTCTCCGCTCAGATGCGGCCATCTGTAGCTTCTCTTTCCATGGGTGACTCAGCTGCCTTGGGGAACATCACCCTTTGAGTTCTTCCCCCAGACACCACCACCACCCCCAACTCCCCCCTCAACCCCCACAACCATCGCTACTCTGGCTCTGCTCTGGCTTTCCAAGTCTTCTTGGTTTTGTTCACATCCAATCCCTGTGGAGGCTAAGGCCATAAACTGCAACAGCTGCACTCCTGAGAGCTGTTATTTTCCCTGTACCCCAATTGAAAAATCTACATGTAGCATCTATTTCAACCTTCTTGAGACAGTAGTTAGTAATTAGCAATTTGAACTTTGGAGTCAGAATAAATAGATCCAAATCCTACTTCACCATCTTTTAGCTATCATTTTGTGTAAATTAATAATTAAGTTTCAATTCTCACCTCTGGAAAACTAGAGCTAATAAATTAGTGCCCATATCACTTTGAGGATCACATGTGATAATATGCATTTAGTGCAGCACATAATAGGCTACCAGGAAGTGTTCGTCGTTGTTATCTAAAGACGGCTGTTCAGGGTGTTAGGTGTATACTTGATTCAGCTTTGTTATATTTCCCCAAAGGCTGAGCCAGTAGTTTCTCACTTCATCTCTCTCCCAGCTTTCTCATGTCCTAGGATGGCCTGAGCTTTGCCAGCTACAACCTCAGACGAATCACTCTGAGTTGGATTTTCCCCAACCATAAAATGAGAGGACCTGAAAGTACCAGAGAAATCTTCAAACATAACCTGCAAAGCAGATTTTCATACTGAACCCCAGAGAGGGTCACAGGAGACAGAGAAAGGAAGAGTTTGCTAATTCTAAGGAGAATTAGATGTGTTGATTTATAAAAAGGGCAAAGAGTATCTTGGGCAAATAAAGATAACAGGAGTGGAGATGATGAAATGAAAAACAGAGGAAGAATAGGAGGATAAGAGAAGAGGAAAGAAACAAAAATGACTACTTAAGACAATGAAGAAAGCTGAGGACAAGATTTGCAGAAAATTTGTTTATCTCGGATGAAGCAACTTCCATCAAGTGGAAAACACGAGTATCCTGAAAGGTTCTTGAAAGACTTGGTTAATACTTGGAAGCAGATGTTAGCACTAAACGAGCATATAGGTGAGCTATTGTGGGATCTGAAAATGACAGCACAAACATTCAATTCAGGCCTTTGCTGTCAGACACTCAGATTTTAAACTGATGAAAAGGAGAGTCTGTTTGATTCTCTACAATGATCCCATCCTTGACTCACACTGACACTTTCTGGAATGGTTTCCATAGATTTCCTGTGGCCATATTCTGTTTACGGACAGTGATTTGAAAATATGTCATTGATCTTGAAAAATCTATGGTGCTTCTTGGTTTAGCAAAGTCCATTTTTGTTCTAAAGTTTCTGAAGAAAAAATTCTTATCTCTAAAGGGTTGGTTTGTTTTAAATAATGATATTTTCTTTCTTGAACCTTGTAAGCCATCTTTGTTTTTTATTTAGTCCTCTAAGTCTCCAAACTCACTGGAGCCATAAGAAAGAGTATCACTCTCTTTTCTGTAATTCCCTTTGATGGCTCTGAACCCACCAGTTGGTCCCCATCTGCATAATGACTAAGGTGGCATTGATCTGGGTCTGGCTGGGCACGTGTTTGGGGCCCTGGGTGTGGGGAAACCTTTGCTTCTTAGACACACAAGAAAGAAGGTAAGAAGTTAATATCTCAGCCTAACATCTGGCCTTTAGACTCTGTCTAATATCTGGCTATGGATTGATTTTTATCACAAATACTGAATCCAAACAACTACAACATCATTAAGCCACTTGCTTAAGTGACAGACATTGGTAAACCAAGGACAATGATATTAAGTGATGGATTGAATATTTAGTTTGACTTCTTTCAAGATTGATAGTCTTCACCTCTACGCCCTGCTGTATGCTCCCTCATTCCTCCCTGCCCATCACCAAGGCATCTTGAAAGCAGGGATCCCAACCCAGATTTTTGTACTGGACCATTTGCAAACAGATCAAAGCTCTGTTTCATTCTATTATTAATCTTGTTGCAACTTCAATTTACTAACCCTATATCCAGAGTTCCTCCTGTCTAGAAGTGGCAAACCCAAGCCACTTGGAGTTTAGGTGATTTGAGCTAAGTCACTGAACCCACTGAAAAGTCAGTTTGTCTTTATTCACATGCTGTTTTCTATGGAAACAATCAGACTACCAACATAAAGCATTTTCTCAGCACAAATGACCATAAACCGAAAATACTTAACAACTCAAGAGTGAATTTTTTCTTCAAGATTTTATTTTTTTATACTATTGGAGTTCCATAAACAAGTGCACAACTTCTGAATCTTTTCTCTCCTTTCCACTGTTTCTATTATAAACAAGCTATAGCTGAGTAATACAGTGGAGACTTGTTATAGTCTCAAGGCAAAATCCTACCCACGGATGTGTGGATATAGTACTATTGCTATCAGTTATTATATTTAGCTAATAAAGTGTCCTGAGAATATACCTATGTTTTGGGGATGCAATTTTAAATTTACCTGGAGATATTTATTCCCTTATCAAATATTTAAGTGACTTCCTCTCCACAGCATGATAGTTTAAGATTCAAAAGGTACAGGAAGACATTAATGTAGGAAAGTATTGATCTGAGTCATTTGAACCTTTGACTACTACAAAGGGAAATATCACCACATTTAGCAAGGGCTGGAAGATTGGTTTTTAACTGGAGGTCAACTGAGAAAATAAAACATCATTTGGAATTGCTGCTTTTAGACATTCTGCCTTCATAATATCAGCTGCTTACCCACTGCAGTACATGGTATCTGGATATTTACTGTGAAAATAAGGCCTAACTTGGAATAGTACAGGTCCTGGCACAAATTCTCAGGCTTCTTGTGCAAATGATGTGGCAGAATCATAACCATCTGAACAGCCTCACAAAAAGTATTGCTGAATCTACAGCTTTGCACAGGAGCTTCGGGGAGACATGTTGATGAGAGAGGAAATCCTATGGGATCACCTCCGACCATCTGGCCAATGATTTTCCTCTGACACAGCAGTCAGAAGAGACTGAGATGAAATCAGAGATGGTTTAAAGGGTTCTCCATCCATGGATCAACGGATCAATACCAAAAATTCCACCAGTGGGGCCTAACCTATTACATTTCAGACGGTTCTTTGTTAACCCCACTCACATGCTTCAGTCAGTTTGGCAACCAAGATGCACATTTCAATGCCAGTACTTAGCAGCAGCTATTTCACAATGCCAAGAACAACAACAGAGCAGTTACTGTGTTTGGCTCTATGCTAAGCGTTCCACGGACCTCACCCCATTCACTGTTTGCATTAGCCCTATGAGATACGACTGTTTTACTGATCTCACCAAAGACCAAGTGGAGGCACAGAGATGTTGAACCACTTATCTGAAATCACAGAGCTGCAAAATGGTGAGAGCTGATTTTAAATGGAGATGGTGGGATCAGACAGGAATCCTTATCGTGATCCCTCTTAACATCTAATCGCACAACTTTGAGTGAGGATCTTCTACTTCTGTGGGACTTGGAAAGGAGATGAGAGCTGATCTTTAGAACCGATGGGGTCAGAGACCCAGGTAGCATCTGTTTTGTACTGTTCTTGTTCATAGAGAAAGGGTGAAATTTTGATTGATTTCTTGGAGGCAAGATAAAAGAGTTTGGGGAGCTCTAAGTTTGGGGTTTGAGGGAACAAAAGGATGCCCTGAATTGTCTGTAATTCAAAGGCTGCAAGAAAAGGGAATGATTGTTCTGTGTATAAATTCAAGGCCCTGGCAGAGGTCTGCTTAAGGCGGTGATTGATGCACCCTAAGAAGCAGAGATGTGTGTCCATTACTGACGTCCACGGCTGTTGGTTGCATCAGGGCCTGGAACGGCTCCAGAGGCTGGCTGGTCTTTGGCACCAATCCGCCAGCTCACCCCCTTCCTCTCCCACAACCTGGGGCTTTTGGATTGAATGTCCTAGGAACTGCCGTCGTCCTGGTCTGAAGTTTCCAGTTCTACAAATCTGATCTCTCCCCAAGGCTTACCTTAATGTTGATTCCAAGTCTAGTGTACCGGGCTGACGATGATGTAAGAGACAAACACTTGAAAACTGGACTAAGATCCTTTTCTGGCTGTGGCAGAGCTGATGACGAGTTTTTGCTTTAGAAGTCTGGGGGGGCTGAAGGGATGGTGGGGGGGGAGTTAAACGGAGGATATGCCAGAGTCCCTGGCGTGTGTCCCTGTAAACACAAGCACAGTGGCGGCAATAGTGGGGGGGCAGCATAGATGTCCCCTCCCAGGTCAGTGCTGACAAAGACTGTGGTCTCTCCATGTACAAGATGTGCGGTGATCATATTCTGTGCTTTGGCAAACCTTAGAGAAACACCGGTAACAAAGAAGTTTGCAAACTCTTCTTTTCTTTAAAATATATTTTATTTGTTTTTATTTTTCTTACTGTTTGCTGACATAGTTCGTGTTTGTAGGCATAGACCCCTCCTCCCTCCTCCCCTTCCCCTGGTCACCTTTGGTCACTCCAGTTCCTTTCTCATCAGTTTTTGGTTGATGGTTGGCCTGTTGGTCTGTGTTCTTTAGGAAGCACTGTCCTCCTGAGTGAAGTCCCGCATTCCTGGGGGACCGCAACCCAGGCTGATCAGTTCTCCATGTATATCCTTAGGGCAAGTGACCTTTCTGAGCATGTTGGCGAACCTCCTTTCGGTCTGGTGTGGGAAGTGGCTCCCCACATTTCCCTCTGACATGTCTTTATGGCCTTGTTTCCCTGGGGAGATGGGGGGGGGTGTCTCCTTGCTCATGTTGAAAATGTCTATGGGTGGGGAGCCTAGCCCCAGCGTCAGAAATGCTATCGATGCTTCCTGGTGACATGTCTTCACTCTTTTTCACAATTGTCTTGTGTCTTGGAGCTCCAGCCATGCTCTTTTTGGGCAGGTGATGGCTGCAGAAGTTTGCAAACTTCCTATCCTTGAACTGTGGTCCTACTACTGAGTTTCATGGACTTAGAATTTAATTCATTTAAATGATGTGAATAAAAGCATCGTATTGCACTTAAAGTACAGAATTAGAGTTTACATTGTTCTTTTAAAATGCATGGTGATAATTAGTAAAAAATGACCCAATGTGCACTTTATCATTTTCATTGAATCCTTGCTTTGACTCAAGGCCAGTGTTGCCCAGATTTTGACCCTCACTGGCTGGTAATATTAAATATGAACAACAACAACATGAAGGGACTGACATAAGATTTGGAACTTTGAAACTTTTAATTTATTTTCCAGTTGTGCGAGCAGCAGTTAGGCACCATCTTCTTATTAAAGAAGGTCACTGTGCCCGCCTGCTGCCAGGTGCCACCAAGCATGGCCCCGTTCCTGGTAGCTGGGATGGGGTTCGTGGTGTGGGTACCCCATGGGGGCCTTCGGGTCCATGGGGGAGGTGGGAGAAACCCTGCAGGGTGGGCATAGAGTGTAGGGAGTGGGAAGAAGGGGAAGAGGGTCGGGGGAGGAAGGGGTGTGGGGGGAGGGGGGTTACAGGTGGGGACAGACCCTAACCCACCCCCCCCAATCTTACTCCTACTCAGGTCATTCCTCATTAGCAATAAGAAAACTGCAAATAATCCGACTGAAGATACAGAAGATGTGAGAGGTATAAATGAAAACCCCGGACACACACTTCTGAGTAGCAACCAAAAAGAGCTTGGAGAGAACCACCGAACACAGGACTGTGAGACCAATTATAGAGATGTCAGAATTACACCTACACTGTCACCAGGGGCTGGGAGCCAAAATCTTGGTCAGAGACGCTGCCAGGAAGAGCAAGGAGCACCTCCTCTTGACTGGGGGAGGAAGGCCACAGAAATTTGGCAGCGATGGACAGCTAAGCAGCAAACCATGACCAAGAAGACCACCTGGACAAATCATCAACTGGTGTCTGTCCCCTCAAGAAACTTATCTGACAATGGAGATGAACCAGGCTTTCTGAGCCAGAGGCCAGAACTACAAGGCAAGGGGAGGGGAGGGG